>JANHZU010009349.1:270574-287761 GCA_032468055.1 Acrochordus granulatus | reverse complement strand
AAATCCAGTCCAGATGCCTGTTTTTTAAACTTTGTTGCGATGCAATTACCCTGGACGAATGAGAGTCTTCACAGACTGTGTGGAAATGTAAAAGTTCATTCTGTCCTGAAGGTAGCATGCGACTTTCACCACTCCCTCTGCTGACAAAGGTATGCTGTTTCAGTGGGAATGACCCTGCTGAGAGATCTTCTGAGCAATAACTTTCCATAATTTGGACTGGGGCATTAGCGTATAAATTGGGACCACTGAAACTATTAAGAAGAGACATTCAACATTTGTCCCAGCAAAGTCTTTCTGGTCTGGCCCAAATCCGTTCAGCAGGAATGCCAGCAACGTATGTCTGTGATGGAACAAAAGCTGAACAAAACCAAAAGTCTGGAAAAACTTGCATCTTTTAATTTAACCAACTCAGTGTCTATGAGTATTCCTCAACCTTCAAGATGGACATTTCACTGGTCTTGATCACAGTTTCCTGTTCTTTAAGCCCACATATGGCAGGCAATGTTTTACTTACCAAAAAACTCTAGTTTAACTCTAGTATTTGTCTGTTGCTTTAAACTATGTCCTATCTTCCCATTCCCTCTCTCCCTGTGACCTGACCTCTTTGTTTCAGTACTTTTTTTCTGTACTCCCTTCACCCTACAATATTCTGTTTGAGGAGATTTTTCTAGAATGGACAGCATCACAAATCACCTCCATGTCATAGGCATAAGCTGTTTTGCTTTTAATTTACTTGGCTCTGCTCAAAACATATGTAGACATTTTCATTCAATTGCCCACAATGGCTGCAACATTTCCTACCTATCAGCAACCCACATTAACATTTGTGTATTGCAAAGAATTACAAAATATAGCATTTTTCCTACCAATGGCTCTGGAGACAGAAAGACTTCCATTGACTCGCCATGCCCCAAACCAGACCACACAGCCTCCAAGGGCCTCAATGCGTTTCTTCTCATCCTAAGGCAGAAGACAATTCACCCATTGGTTGAAGTTCTGCTGCAGTGGAATTTACCTTATTACTTAGCGCCGGTGAGGGGTGCGGTGGCTGAGTGGTTAAAATGCTGGGCTTGTTGGCCAGAAGGTTGGCAGCCCAAGTGTGAAACCCAGGTGCCATATAACAGGGTAAGTTCCCATTATTTGCCCCAGCTCCTGCCAACCTAGCAGTTAGAAAGCATGCAAAATGCAAATAGATATAATGGATACCACCTTGGTGGAAAGGTAACAATGTCCATGTGCCTCAGTGTATAGTCATGCTGGCCACATGACCACGGAAGTGTCTTCAGACAAGGCCGACTCTTTGGCTCTGAGCACCCCCCCAGAGTCACACAACTGGCAGGGGAAACCTTTACCTTTTACCATTGGTACCCCTATTTCCTCTCCATTTTCATCTGAACCATAAAAATGATTTAGCAAATGCGAAGGTGTTGCCATCGCCAAGGCATGTGCCCAGCCCCATTTTCTACAAAGGATCTTGTAACTCTAGAGAAGACTCACCTCCCGATCCGGTTTATGAGGCTTCATCAGTTCTACTGCTTGGCCTCTTTTCACAAGCATAACTTGAGAGTCCCCCAGCCATGCTACGTACAACATGTTCCCTCGGATGAATGTCACAACACCTGTGGTCCCACATCGCAAGCTCTACAGAGAAAGCAGAACCATAATTCGGACACACATTGAGGAAGCTGAAACACAGCTTAGGCCCTTCTGACACACCCAACCGAGCCATCAGTTTCGGAGACAGAACTAAAAACCAGCTTCTTTCTATTATGGTCCAGTACATTTTTGAAGCCAATATGAGTAATAAAGAGATTTTACCAAGCTGTTTGAAGCACCGATGTGCATGTCTGACTTCGATATCCTCAATGCCTTGGGCAAAATAATTTTTAAACCTGTCCTAACACATGACTGAAAACTCAAGGAAAAAAAGAGCATCAGTGGATAGGTACCAAATCAGTGCCACAACATGTACAGTTATTTTTGTTCAGTCTTTCTATTAAAGGAACAGACAGAAACAGGAAAATCGACTGGCTTTCCAGTGATTAAAGCGATCCAAAATAGCTTCTCCTACATGCAAAAAACAGGGTTTAGGGATTTGTTCAGAATAGGAAATACTGAGTCAATAAATTCTAAAGTCCACGTTAAGGCCAGTACAAGATCAGCCTGTCAATGCGTAATTATACTGTGGCAGAAAATATGGATTTTCCCCAGGAAACCAGATATAATTCCAAAACATTTCTTTTGCACCCAGCTTGACACCCCTTCAATAGTAAAATTAATATTTTTCTCCTTTGATAAAGCCATCAGTATTTGTTATTCAGAAGGTTCCAAGCTGGGAAAATGATACATTTCTTTAAAGGAGATAGAATCAATCTTTAAATTATTTTCAATCAAGTACATAAAAATTCTCAATTCTCTCAAAGTCTCAGTACTAGAATTCTAAGTAAGTGCTTTTGTTTGGAGAAAAACAAGCTTCTGGCAGATATTTCTTCCAAACAATGCTGTTCAGTTGCTCAGTTGTGTCCAACTCTGCAACACCAATGGTCTGCAGCACGCCAGGCTTCCTTGTCCATCACTGTCTCCCAGAGCTCATGCAACCCACACCCACCACTCTGACGATGCTATCCGGCCATCTCATCCTCTGCTGTCCCCTTCTTTTGCCTTCAATCCTTCCCAGCATCAAGGTCTTTTCCAACTACCCTGGAAGTTTTATCCAGGTTTATTCCTCTATGAGAATGACTATAGGTCTGTCCAGTCATTGACCAGACATGTCTGAAAACCAGTCCTGCCCACCCTGCAACCAATGAAGTCAATTCACCTCTCTGGCTGCCTTCTGCACAAAGCGTTCATCTGTTACCCGGAAGGCTTTGCAGAGGGCTTCAGCAGGGTCATGCTGGAACATCTCTTGGTGCACCAAATTCACATGCAGGTGAATGGAAGCATAAATAGCAGCATCCACTCCTCCGTGGCCATCAAACACCGCAAAATAGGCCTGCTCCTCTTGATCCTGCAAACCGACAGAGGAGCAAATCAAACTGAGAACCCTTTAAGGGCAAGCAGCTTCACCAATCAGGTTATATAGAGGGCCTTTACATCATGATGAAGTTGAGTTAAAGTCCTGCACGGAGGTTAGTTCTGTAGGAATAGGGATATGGATACCCTATAACAGTAACAGCAATAGTGGTGTGATGGAATGTAGTCTGGATTCCCAGGAGGGAGGAGCTGCATTCCAGAGGACCAAGAGATAGCCAAGTTTAGATAATTTGGTTGGGAAAAAGAGGCCTAAGACAGCTTCTCCCTGGAAGTTCTCAGTCTAATATGCAAGTAGTTTGCTTTAATTTGGCAAGATTTCTGTCTATAGGTGAGGAACAGTACAGGAAACTGCTTCAGAACAACTCAGAGCATCTTTCTTGACTTTGGAGTCTGACAAATAATTAGTATGGAGTTCCTTAATATGTTATGGTCCTCATTCACATCCACTATTAAGCGTACCTGCAATAAAAATATTCCCCTTGGCACCCCTCTGGATCCTAAGGTTCTTGGCCAACTAAAGTTTCAACTAATACATCTAAGCTACCTGCTGCCTGGTCTCCTTTACCTCAAGGTTGAAGAGTGTGTTAAAGTCTGAGATGCAGAGGTGCTTGTCTTCCATCTTGCGACGCATGTTCTTAATGGCGTGGATTGATGTCTCATAGTAACGGTGCGGCTTCTGCTGCAGCGGGAAGTCTTTCACCCAAGTGCTGCAAACATTGTGAAGCTTGCTGAAGACGGTGCGGGCCAACTTCTCTGTCTCTACCTCTGCAAGGGGTTCCAACATCACAATAAGAATGAAAAGCTCCTTGTTGACATACAAAGGAAAACTACCTACCAGGGATGGATTCTCTTCCACTGATGTCTTACTGAAATATTAGATATGGACAATGAGTCTCAGCCGTCCTATTGTGACCTTCCCTTATTTTAAATGACTCAATTTAAATCTTTTAAATATACCTAGACACTGATAGAAGGAAACTGAATTGTAAATTAAACATCCGGCATAAATAGGGAGAGAGCGTACTACAGGTTTGTGTGAGAAAAATTTGGTTAATACATTTCACCCAACTGGCTGGATCTGTTGCTAGTGCCGCCTTTTCAAAACCACTCGTTCACTCTTTCTCACCTACAGAAACTAGTGAACAGTTTGGTGTGAATGATTTCGACTCTTGAGTCACTACATTGTTGTACGAAATTACACAGACTGGCCCTCCTCTAGACTTTTCAACAGCCGAGCTTTAGCCTTAAATTTAGTGGTCACATCCTAGTCTCAATAATGGGACCTGCTCCTGGCCCACTCATGAAACTTGAGCAAATTATGTTTATTGGGAACATGGAGAAGGGGCAGTTTGATGTGGCCTTCACTAAGGAACTAGTGCTCCTCTCACAGTGGCTTTCTTGGAAAGAAGGTAGTCCTCACCTTACAGCTATTTGTTCAGTGATTGTTTGAAGTAACAATGGCACTGAAAAAAGGGACTTATGACTGTTGCAGGGTCCCCATGGACACATGATCAAAATTTGGGTGCTTGGTACCCAGCATGTATTTATGATGGTTGCAGTGTCCTGGGGTCATGGGTTTGCCATTTGCAATCTTCCCAGCTGCTTCTGACAAGCAACGTCAGGGGGAGAGTCAGGTTCACTTAACGACTGCATGATTCACTTAAGAACTGCAGTGATTCGCTTTGACAACCGTGGCAAGAATGGTTATAAAACTGGGCACTTAACTGCCTTGCTTTGCAATGGAAATTCTGGTCTCAATTATGTTTATAAGTTGAGGACTACCTGTACAAGAAATGTATAAAACCTGTATCCGTCCGCTGCAAGGTAAAACAAAGATGCTAGTGCTACTCTTCTCCCAATTGTGGTTGTAAGTTGAGGACTACCTGTAACTGGTTCTCTTCCATCAGAAATCTCAGCGCAATAACACGGTGAATTACTAACACTTCCACACAAAGATGGGCCAGTCCCCCCTCCCAAGTGACGTGCTATCCGTACACTGGAGAGATTCTGGATATACAGAAACAGAAGCAAAACCGCGCATTTTTGCTGGAGAGGAAGGCATGCTCTGCATCCAGAGAGAATAGGTCCACTTGCTGTGTTGATACTTGGACGTGCAGCCCCCTGGGGATGGCACACACGGTGCGAGCATCATGAATAATTACTGGTTTGCATTTTTTTTAAGAGCCCTCCACAGCTTATCCACCCCCGTGCAGCTGTAAATTACTCATCAATCGTTAGTGCTGGAGTGGCGTGCTCAGGCTGAGTCAGCCGTCCTCTGGCTAAGTTGCCACCAATGCATCCTTTCCCTCTGCGAGGAAGGCCTAATGGGAGCAGCAGTCACAGCCCAGCCACTCCACCTCACAACGGTGGGCTGGTTGGCCAGGAGCGGCCACGTAAGAAACGACTGCTGGCTCACACCCAGTGTACGCCGTCTTAGACGACCACAATCCAAAGGTTTCAAAAGTGCTTATCGCAAGGGCTGTGATGAAGGGTGGTATAAGGACTCTGCCTTGGGCAGGGGTTGGACTAGGAGATCCTCCGAGGCCCCTTCCAGCCCTAGGACCCTCGGATTTTGCGATAAATGGCAGGAAAGGAAACAAATGAGCAATGACCAAGGACTGCTACCTATGTTATTGGGTGCATTTGTACAGGTCTTTCAGAAGACAACGCCCATTAGGTTGTTATTGATTTCTTCGTCTCCCGCCTTTATTATTATTTTATAAACAGCTCAAGGCGGCAATCATATTTAACACTCCTTCCTCCTCCTATTTTCCCCACAACAAACACCCTGGGAGGTGGGTTGGGTCGAGAGAGAGGGACTGGCCCAAAGTCACCCAGCTGGTTTTTCATGCCTCAGGCGGGACTGACGAGAACTCGCAGCCTCCCCGTTTCTATCTGTTACCTTAACCACTAGGGCAGACTGCTTCTCATAGATCTTATATGCTTGGCCATTTGAAAACAAGCAGCTGAAAGAGGACAGATGTCCTTGTGGGGCAGAAGTCATCAATCTTCCAAAGATGGATAGATGTGAAGTTGCTTTTGGACTTTGGATCGAAAAGCGAATTGTTGCTGCTGTGTTGTGGTTGTTATCTCACCTAATTTTTGTATTAGTCAAACTTGCAGAAGAGTTATTTTACGCAACTGAGCAGTTTGCAAAGAGGAACTGAACTCTGAAGGAGATTCCCAACTGAGTGACAAGGTCTCAAAAACAGCCAGTGCAGTTCAGTGTAGTTACACAGGCAATACAGGCAGTCCTCGAATTGCAACCATAAGTGAGTCAGAATTATGGTTGTACATCATGCCAGTTGTTAAGTGGGTCATCACATGACCATCCCAATTTTATGGCTTTTTTGTAGCAGTCATTAAGCAAACAAAAGTTAATTGTCCACAATGGCATTTTTTGTTAGAAACCAGACATAAACACTGGTTTCCAGCTAAAAAGTCGTAAATCGCAGTCATGTGACCAGAAGACGCTGCAAACGCTGTAAATGTGGACTGGTTGCCAAACACTCAAAATGTAATTATGTGGGGGAGGTGGCTGTCAGAACTTTGAATCTGAGGCATTTTGGGGGGGTCCATTGTAACTTTGAACAGTTGCTAAGTGAACGGTTGTAAGTTGAGGACTACCTGTACAGAAATCCAAATTTCTCATTAATGGAACTCTGCTTGGAAGTGGTGATCTGAAAGCGGATCTTGGAGTCACGGAGAATGCAAATCCTGAAAATGCTGAGCTAATGTGCAGCAGTGCTAAAAAAAAGAGGCCACTTCCAGATGGGAACCCTTCAGGAAATGAACCAAAAATGAACATCGATACGAGCGATGCCTTTAATACCATTTGACATCGAGCCCACGATCAGGATACGATGCTGAATTGGAAAACATGAAAGGTGGGACAAAACGATTAGAGGCAGAGCAAGTCTCACATGAGGGAAAGCTGCACCGGGTGACGCTTTGAAATTTAGAGGAAAAGAGACCATGAGGCGATAGAAGAATACAAAATAACACACGGTGTGGAAAATGTGGATAGAGAGCCGTTTTTCTCTTCTTTAATGTTCGAATTTGGGTCTGCCGCTAACTTTGGCTATGTTAACACATATGGACTTCAATTCCCAGAATTCCCTAGCCACACAGAATTCTGGGAGTTGAAGTCCACACATCTTAAAGGTGCCAAGGTGAAGGAACAACGGCGCTCAGTGAAATGCAGGGAGATCCCAGGTTGATTCTAGCACACAAATAGGAGCCGGAGGATAAAACTGAACTTGAAACCAGCGGAGGAAGTGACTTTTGGGGTGCCACTCTCCCACCAGTCCTGATAGCGGAGGTATGCCCTCAAGCCACGGGTACCGACTGGCATCCCAAGCTCCCAATCCTACTGGGTTTTGCAACTGCCAGAAGAAAGGCCCTTGAAGCAGAGCAGCTGCCAACAACTTTCAGCAGCCTCAAATATTCCGTGTCCAAACGAGGAGTCTGGAAAAATGTCCACCCTTCCTCGGAGCCCGTCAGATATTTATGCCAGCTGAACAGGTCTCAGTTCGGAAATGAGGAGGGCTGCTCATCTGGACAAGGGTGGATCGGTTGCTGAGCCGCCTCGGCAAAAGCAATGGAAGTGAAGCCCCGTGGCTTGCTCAGCACTTCGTGGTTGTTGTTTTTCCATTTTGAACAAAAGCAAAGGGAGGGAAGGCTGACAATCTCTTTTCCGGGCTGAACACTAAGCAGCTTGTCAGCATGTCCGAGAAAATATTATCTCCCATCCTAACAAGCATTCGGGGATCTTACTCAGCGGAACTCCGACTGAAGAACGTAACATGGCCTCGAGCGTTTTGCTGCCTCGGACGTATGAAAAAAGGGAAATTTTCTTTTGCTTTTTAACCCGTTTTATATATATCTATATCCTGAGAGCGCAGCCCACCAAAAGGAAATGAAATAGCAAGACCTGCATAAAACCTCCTGACTGGCTCATCAATGGAAAATGAAGGGAAAGGATTCCAAAGTCCAGAAAACAAACTAAAATACAGTCTTTTCTTTCGGGAGAGCTGTTGCATCTTCGTGAACCATTAAGGTGATTCGCTCTCTGCTTTTTCGTAAACTCTTACGAAGGGTGGATGTTGCTTGCAGTGGACATTTCGGGTATAAAATGAACTTTGCGTATGGTTGCAACGATGACTTCCGTATCCAACTGTACACTTTTCCTCAATTGCCGGTGCAGAATTTCCCTCTTTCACAGCCACAAAATGCGAGGTTGCCATTCCTTCAACAGTAGCCAACAGGTCAAAGTACAAAAATGGTTTCATTGAGACATATTCTGAGATGGGGTCTAGGGAGAAACTGAAGCAGCTGGCCCCCTCCTCAAGAAACGCAAGGGTAACTGCTGCAGAATACTGGAGGTCCTGAGTTTGAGCTATGGGTAAAATCTCTGTCAGTGTTCCTCAACTCCTTGGCGACTTTAAGATGTGTGGACTTCAACTCCCAGAATTCCCCAGCCAGCATGAATTCTGGGAGTTGAAGTCCACACATCTTAAAGATGTCAAGGCTGAAAATCACTGCTTTGTGTGATATATCTTCTAACTTACGTATGATCCCATCCGGACTGTCCACATGCTTGGGCAGGTAATAGCTAGAGAGGTCACTCTGGAGGACTTCATCTGCTGTTGCACGAGCTAAAGCTGCTGCCAGTAGAGAGGGGCAGTTACTGGAAGAGAAGGAAGAAACGAGAAGTGTTTTCAGTGTCTACGACAGCAACCCAATAAACCAGATGCAGAACACCACAAGGGTCACCTGTGACGTGGGAGCAACCTGAGAATTTTTGGAAGTTAGCGATGCCATTACTCTTTTTTTCTTTAAAAAAAAAGTCAATGGTTTCACCGTAAAGGCTCTTCTGTTCTTAGTTTCGGTGTCCTTATTTTGAAAGGGTAATTTGTGAAGGTTTATTTCTGTGTATGGTTTCCCACCATGGCTATACAGTGGCAGAATCATGGGTTTGGAAGGGACTGTTGAAGCCACCGGCACTTTCTCAGAGCAGAAATCCAGTCTTAAGGATGACAAGACAGAGGGTCACCTAGCCAGTTGAACCCTTCCACAGCCCACTACCTTTGAAGGCCACTAGCTGCACGGGTCAAACTCCCATTATTTTTAGGAAGAAGTTCTTCCAAATCCTCAAACCCACATCTGCCTTTGTATATCCTCAGACTAATTCCATATCTGCACTCTAGGATGGGTAGCAAGCAAATTGTGGGTACCGCTTTTTCAGATATTCACACTGTCCTCAGTCTTCCTGTTTCAAGGCCAGACTCATCACGTATCTCAGTCTTCAGACTGTAACTTCCGGGCTTCTGAAAAATCCTGCTGAGTTCTATCCCAAGACGTGTCCTTATTTCTCTTGGAGAAGAAAGGTGTATAGAAGGTAGAAGCCAAAATGTGAGCTAGGCGAGACCCAGCTGAAAATGGGCTTTTACTTATTTCTGTTTATGGTTTCCCACCATGGCTATACAGTGGCAGGTTGCCAAAAATTCAGCAGGTTGTCCTTTAAGTAAACAGCTATTCTTTCCCTGTTCCCACCTGGAACGTGGGAGTATTAATACTCTTTCTTTACTGGGTTACTGTCAGGATTAAGAATGCAATATTATTTGAGGAGCAGATGGAATGCTTAAGAGGTAGCATCTATCCTAATCGTTGCGAAGGAAAACCACCATTCCTTTTCATCCTGGATCTGCACACATTTACACAAGGGGGGCATGGTGGCTGAGTGGTTAAGACGCTGGGCTTGTCGGTCGGAGGCTCGGCAGCTAGAGACCCAAGAACTGCTGCATAACAGGCTGGGCTCCCATTATTCACCCCGGCTCCTGCCAGCCTAGCAGTTGAAAACCTGTAAAAATGCAAATAGGTACCGCCTAAATTGATGGGAAGGTAACAGCATTCCATGCGCCTTGGTGTACAGTCATGCCAACTACATGACCATGGAAATGCCTTTGGGCACTGCTGGCTCTTTGGCTATGAAAAGGAGATGAGCACTGATCATAGAGTCAGACACAACTGAAAGGGGAAACCTTTATGTATGTATATTTTATTTATTTATTTTATTTATCAAATTTATATGCCGCCGAAATCCAAAAACTCTCGGCAGCGAACAACAATAAAAAAACAGTATATTAAAACAATTAAAATACAAATAAAAAACCCATTAAAACAAAATAAAAAACCCAGCAGACAAGCGAGGTAGGCAAAAGATTTAGAATATAAAAAGGGGCGTGAGGATGGCTAGGGATCGATCAGCCACCTCCATGCTGATAATGAGCCCCCCCTGGAGCCCCAGGCCATCTCGCAGAGCCGGGTCTTAAGGCCCTTCCGGAAGGCCATCAGGGAGGGGGTAGCCCTCAGCTCGAGGGGCAAGATATTTACACAATACTGTAAGCTAGGAATGATTGCTTGACTGAGTTCATTCAATACTATGAACAGGGTCTAAACGCAAAAACAGTCTAAATTTACGTGAATATTGGTGAAGGGACAAAGGCTAAGTTTATCCTATCTCTCACTCATGAGTCATAAGATAGAGGAAACTCACTTTGGAGAAACACATGCAACTAAGCATTTCACTTGCTCTTATGATAAACTATCATTTTGAAGCAAAAGAGATAAACTAGAAGTCTACTGCTACATATTTTCTCCAGTCTTAAAACAAAAATTACCAATATGTGCATTCTTTGGCAGCTGGCTCTTTTCTACCCACCTATCTGAATCAAATAACTGAACTGAACACCATTTCCAACCCTGCTGAACAAGATTACTCTACAGCATAAATACATCTTTACTCTAAACATAGAATAAAAAAAATCCCTAAGGGCAAGTGATACACATCCTCAGCATAGCCACATACACAAAGCAAATTCCATTTGGCAAAATTCCATGTCATTTCTCTCAGCTTTGGATCCTATGATGGTCCAGCTGCTGTACTTTCCCTTTCCCAAACATGGCTGGGGAGGACATAAAGAGGAAATCTCCTCTCATCCTTGCATTGTTTCCTCCATTTCAGTTTAAATAGTTTGGTGCTCCAACAGAAGGAAGATAGCAAGTCAGATGGCTTATATGAACTTTAGCATTTTTACTATTTTGATCTGGGTAGATGAATGTCACAGATTCTCTTTTTCTTATACTCTGCATGAAAAAAGTGAACTACACACAATATACACTCTTCCATGATCATTATTTCATAAAAGACCTGAAGCAGACTGAATATATTATACAAATGTGCTTGTATAATGTACAATCAGAACTATGGATAAGAAAAACCAAAAGAATATGCTTATTCATGTCAGGGCATTTATTGTAATGAAGCCAAACATTCTTCCTTAAAAAACAAATCCACTTCTCATATCTTTAATCAGAACTAAAAAACGACAGTATTTGCTAAAAAAATTAAATTGTCCTTCTCTAACAGTCATTATATTTAGCTCCATTTTAAGTTGCATGCCACAAGGAAAGGTTGCTAAAAGCAGACAGTGATGTAGTTCATCTCTTCTATCTGGCCTTCAACTTACTTAGTGCCAAATACAACCAAGAACAGAAAAGAAAATAATTTCAAAAAAGGAAAAACTAGCTAGCTGTTTTTCACTAATGCTCCAAAAGATAGACATTGTTTTAAAAAGCAAGATTTTCACCAAAAGATACATAAAGCATTACAGTTTAGTTGTTAAATACATAAATCCAATTCAAATTCCTTCTGAAGAGATTCATTGGGGCAGCTCCAAAACAGTGCTTCAAAGGATTATCTTTCTACAGAGAGATTGTTTGAAAGACTAATTTGACTGTGTAATTATCACTATCATACTGAAAAATTGCCTGAGTTGGTAAATTGCTAAAAGGTATCTAATTTAGTAAAATACAATCTATTTTTCAATGTTACAAAGTCAGTTCAGTCAAGTGTTAAGATGGCTACAAGAGAGCTAGAGAATATTATTTTATTGCACCAAACAAGAAATGTGAAACATACTGTATATGGGGCAGGTTATGTTGTTGTTCAGTCGCTCAGTTGTGTCTGACTCTTTGCGACCCCATAGACCACAGCATGCCAGACCTCCCTGTCCTCCATCGTCTCCCAAACCCATGCCCACTGTGTTAACAATGGTTAAGGGCAGGTTATACCACTTACTTAAAAAGGTGCATTTGTGTGTTCAAAATATCCTGTTGCTATAATATCTAGGGAAATAATAAGAATATATGAATATTGCTCAGACATACTACCCTCAGGCTTTTGAGCAAGGGTTCCAAGGATCACCATATGTTCTTCTCTTATTTGTAAATCCTATGTTAAATCTATCTAAAATTATTCTAAAATACATCAACATTTAAATCTCCACATAAAACTCCAACCTATTAAGAACAGACTTTCAGAAATATTGAGAAAGATCATGAAAGCAAGTTCTGTTAAGATGTTTTATAGACAGCTCAAGATGATTCCAGATACTGAAGCAGGATAAATGTGTAGCTTAACCAGAGGCTAAAACTGGTAAACACTGTAATTCACAGAACTTTGCTAAAAAAAAATAGGCATTTGTATTGCAAAGAGTTATGTTTTGATTTGTACATCAGAATAACTTTATTAAGTAAACTAAGAAATTTAAAGTAATTTATAAATGATCCATGGAATAGTTTTTAATTACTGTTTTATAGGAACATCAATTGTAGGGCCATATATACAATGATTTTTGCTGGAAATATTTCAATTGGAAATCTGATATTCTAAAATAAAATGGCACTTGATTCTAGAAAGTCTCATGTAATTTTTAAGCAAAATTGAAAAATGAACAGCCTGTGAATTTTGTGTACTGTACTACCAATTATGCTGCACATATTGTAAGTCAGCTGAACAAAAACAGGTGATGAGGATATAAATTCAAGAAAGCACATTTAGTATGGTTTAAATATTATCTTCAAACAAACCCAATGATTCAAACACATTATTTAGAAGTTATTTTTATCAGAATATTTTAAAAATGATATTTTGTTGTATTTTTAAAAAACAAAAAAGCAAAGTAATTCACAACAGAAATTTGATCAAATGGGGGGATTTGTCCCAATTTTAACTCTGTTCATTTGGCTGCCAAATATCTAAGATTGCATTATATTTTTTTAAAAAAGGAAACATCCATTTTAGAAATAAGAACAATTATTATGACAGAATTTCTTTTTACCTGCATCACAACATTGGCCAATTCAGCAGTTCCAATTTATTGGGAACATATTGAAAAAAGGCAACTTACTATGACAGGGATGTATCTGTTGGAACTGCTGAACATATCCTAGATACAAACATAGAGGACAACATCTCCACCTAGTCCTGACAAGATCATATTTTGCTTTAGTTTTTGTTTAGAAAACGATAAACAACTTAAGTGGATGGAAAAGAAATAGATATACTTGGGTGAAATCGATGTGCTACAGTAGACTGGTACAACCTCTCACGTATTTGTACTGTTCTTTAGAGACAACAACATATCACAAGTTCTTGGGATGAACAAGTCATTAAGTATCCACAGATAAAGGAAGCATTTATATAATGATATACATTAAATAAGTGTACACCCCATATTTCAAGTATGTCTTAGATAAGGGAAAGTAACACTGTCTGGCATCAATAAACCAGTTCTTTAACACCTGTTTAAAACAGACAGTACCTCCTTGCCCCATAATCCATCATCACTTCTATATGAACAGGGAGGAAAAGACAAGCAGAGAGAAAGTGCACTGCCATTCATTTCATATTTTAGGTCTCATGATACATTTTCTAACACAAGTACAGATCTAAAAATTCCATTCAAAATCCATGGTACTCCATTTGAAACTTGTGGACATTTCCACTAGGATCTTAATACATTTGAACAGACAAAAAAAAATCTGTGCAATCTCCCCACAAAGCATGATCACTGCAATGCTCATGAAAACTGGGACAAAACTTAAGTGTATATGTGTGTATGTATACGTGTACGTACATATACATATATGTGTATGCATGTCTGTACATGTATATATGTCTATACATGTATAAGTCTGTATATATGTCTATATACACACATACATGCATATATAGAGAGAGACACATACACACAGAGGGACACACTATATTCAGTTGACATCTTTCATAAAAAATAACTCTTCTGTGTAAGAAGGGCTGGCAAATCACTGCAAGCCTTTGTATTATTTGGAACCACTGCTATACTTGCATATTTCTGACAGTCTCTGGGAATATATACTGTACATGTGTATTGACAATCTACATAAACTACATGCATAGTTTCTTAGGTGCATTGCATAAGGTATGTATTTGTACACATAAATAAAGATGTTGGCAAAGCGAGAGGTAAATAACGGGGGAGGAGGGGGGGAGGGCGAGGGCGATGCCTCCTTCTGCAGGCCCCGAGGTTACAATCCCAGCCTCCCAGATATGAAAAGTGCTTGCCATCAGCACGAGCAGCGGCTTGTCAGTACGTGTGTACGGACGTCCCACAGATACGCAGCCTGTGTGCGCCTGGGTGTGTGTGCGCGCGTTGCAGACATACATGCGCGCCTTGGATAGGAAAGCCACACATGGCGAACCGGGAGTGAATATCTCCGGCCTCCCTGCCCCGGGGGAGGGCACCCTCCGCCCGCCCGCCGGCGAGGCCCGGGGTAGAGCTGCACCGACTGCACCCATGAGGCAGGCGAAGCACGCTTCCGTCCGACGCAGGCCCGGGGAGAGGCTGCGGTGGGTTTTGCGAGGAGCAGCCGCGCTCCCTTCGCGTGCAAACGGGACAACCGCCCGCTGCGAACAGCCGGGGAGCCCCGCAGCTCGCGCAAACCGAGCAGAGCGAAAGGAAAGAGCGGGGGTGGAGCGGGGTGGGGGGCGCCGGGCTATTTGCAAGGGGTCTGGACACGCGGGGCGACTTACCGCAGCGCCGCGAGGCTGACGAACGGGCGGTCCCGGGGGGGGAGAGGAGGGGCGGGGGGGAGGAGCAGGCGGCGTCGGCAAGGCCGGCTTGCGAAGGGAGCTTCACGCGCGTGGGGGAATTAACCCCATCACCAGCCCCCCTACAGCGGCTCCGGCTCCTGCCGCGGGTGCCACCGAGGACCGCCCTCTACGGGTACCGTCGGCCAATCCCCACCTTCCCTCCCCGTGACCGACATCCTGCACAGCCACTCAATATCCGCAGCCTTTCTGTCACCGACTCCTCTCCCCCTTAGAGCTATCCGCTGAATGGCCTAAAATTCGGCCCACGAATGAAAAACGCCCGTAAGGCTCAACAAGCCAATGAGAGGCCGCGGGTCAGCTAAGCGATGGCTCGAAAGGACCAATTGGAACGTAGAAGACCGGCATACGCTATTCCCCTCCACCTATTGACGTAATTGGGACCGGCATGATCAGTTTTGAAGCGCTTACCTCAAGTACGTAACTCGGATTTGAGTTGGGACAGGCTCCTCTTCGGCTTAGTCTGCCGTTGCTTACAAGAATACGCGCCCTATTAAATACAACAGTCGAGAGAAATGAGTGAGGATCGTTTCACAACTCCTGCATGGGGGAGGGGGAATTGAAGCAAAGCACGATGGGACGTGTAGTATTTTGCTCAGATCATCTCGAAGGGGTCTTCTGAGTCCATTCTAAAATTTTTCCAAGGCGGATGCGTTACCTGCTCAGTACGTTGCAGGCTGGCTTTTTTTTCCAAGACGCTTAACAAAGTCAGATAAGTTTTAGCAATATATTTTTATGTATTTGTTTGTATCCTGCCTTTATTATTTTTGCCAATGAAGCAATGAACATATTTAGCACACACCCTATTTTCCATTAATATTCCACTCATAACATTAACAATTAAGGATAGAATTTGCCACAAATATGCTGCGTCTTAGATTTAAACCGTCAAAGCAGGGACCAAAGCTTAGAATGAACTTCACAGCACTCAAATTGTGCCTAAGTAAAATTGGTTTTGTTTTTTAAATGTGATATGTCCTCTAAATAGCATCTGGTGAGTCACAACTATAGTTGTGCAGCATCCGGATTTAAAGCTGGGAAAACGTTATAGAACTGGCCAGGGGCCCTCATTGTACTTGGAAGCAGTTTCTTTAAAAAACCCACATCTGATCTGATGTGGCAGCTGCACAGAAATCAGGATTAGTATAACAAAAATACAATTTTGTTGTACTAAATACTAGGAAAAAGTGCCATTTGTTTAAGGTTCTACTGATAGATCCAGGGAGTATACTGTATTTGGACCCGAAGCACTTTCTCCTGTTTAGATCTGAATTCCGAGTCACTGCTCACAGTTTGTGCTCACTGCTCACTGCCCAAGCAGATGAATTTGTACATGTTAAGCTCGTTAGGTTTTTGTAGCTTGGTGTGGTATATCTGATAATGGCTCAACTATATGGTTCATTTATTATTCACTACACAATATTACAGGAACTCAAAGCATAAGCTAATTCCATAATTAAGTTGTGTATTCTGTGAAATTAATCATATTGTCTGCAGAGTTGGAAGATTGCTTAGGTAGAAGCATTCATGTAATTACCTCCAAAGATGAGCAGTGGAAGTTGCTTGTTGTATATAACGCAACCAACTTACATATTTTCATTTAAAAAAATTACAATCCACTTGATGCTACAAATGATGTTTTTCTGTATAAACATATCACTTACTGTTAAACTTTGCTATCTTTTCTTACTTTTCTCAGCACTTACTGTTACTCGTACCACCAACGACTTGACTTCAATAATCACCTTAATTTGTTATAACTAAAAGAAGGCAATCCTGTAGCCCTTTAATATTTGCTAGAATTCTTATTCACTTGTCTATAAAAGCTTGTCATAATAAACCTGAAGATTTTCATTTTAAAATTTGTACATATTTTGTACTTTAAAATCAGGGTCGCTAATTTTACCCTTTCTACCCTCCCCAGATCTCTTTTTCTAAGTACCTCCACTGGAAGTCAGATAAGAACTAGAAAGAATCTATGTGGTCAAACATGAGATGGCAAGATTGAATGTCGACATCTTGGGAATCAGTGAACCAAAATGGACAGGAATGGGTGAATTTAATTCAGATGACCACTACATTTACTACTGTGGACAAGAATCCCTGAGAAGAAATGGAGTAGCCATCATAGTCAATAAAAGAGTGGGAAAAGCAGTTCT
>JANHZU010009349.1:235662-245667 GCA_032468055.1 Acrochordus granulatus | reverse complement strand
ATATTAACAAATTGTTAATACTAATAAATTTCTATACCCTAAAATACAAAATATTACTTTTTTTCTTAATAAGTCAAATTGTCTCTTAAAATTCAAAATTGCAGGTAGTCCTCAATTCAACATTCACATTTCAGCCTGAAATTTTGGTTGTAAGTTGTAAGTCAAGTCATCATAAGACCAGACTCAATTTTATGACCATTTTTACAATGGTCATTAAACAAATCATGTTGTTAGTCCATCTTATCCAGGGGACATTTTTTTGCTGGAAAATGGCAAAAATCACAAAAAGTGATCATATGATCACAGAATACTGAACAGGTCAGGTCATAAATGCAAGCTGGTTGCCAATTGCCTGAAATGTGACCTTAGGAATGGCGCGGCAGTTGTAACTTCGAAGACTGATCATAAATAACTTTTTTCAAATCTGTTATAACTTTGAATGCTTGTTAAGCAGTCAATTGTAAGTCGAGGACTATCTGCTCTTAAAAAAGCGGAATTGGAAAAGGAAAGAGTTGAAAATGAGAGGGAATGAAGAGAAGTTGGTAATGAAGGAAGCATCCTTGTGTTAAGCAAAGTAATGTTTGTTGGGTCTTCTATCCTAGTTGGAAAAGGAGAAGCAGCATGATATTCGTGACTTCTTTTCACCAAAATCAGATATGGAGAAAAAACGAAAAATTGATACCTGTTATAATACATCTCCAAGCTTAAGTTCAAATTCTTCCCAAACCTTGGAGGAAAAGGATCTGGAGAATGACAGAAATTTAGATCCTCAGAGACCAGATGATCTGGATATGTTTTGTAGAGAGGCAAAGAGACCAAGACCATTAGATTCATCTACGCTTCAGCTTGTTCCTAGTAGAGGAAAGAGAAAATGTTTGTTTAGAAAAAGAAACAATTCATTTTCAGAGGAAGCTTCCCAGGATGATGCTTATATCCTGTTACCTGAGTCAAGGAAAGGATTTGCTTCTGAAATAACCTGGCCTTGCAGTCTTTGCACTTATAGTAATAGCTCATTGCTACCTTATTGTGAAATGTGTGAATCTCCTCGCAGAAAGAAAAGTAAGTAAATACACTTGCTCCTGTTAGAATCTTTTCTCATTGTTTTAACACATCTTATTGGTCTGCATTATAGCACATATACAAAAATATCCGAAAGTTTAATGCTCAAAGTAGAAATTAGCAGTTGGGTCATAAAGTGTAATATTATATAAATTAAGGGCTTACAGAAATTAATTTAGTTGTCCATGATGTAAATTTAATACATATAATATATTATTGTTAGAATGTGTTATTCTGATTTCTTTTGAAAAGTGTAATTCCTATACTTTCTTTTTGCAGTTTTTAATCTGAATGGTGAAGTATGTAACAGAAAACTATCCTGGAAATTCATTTTGAAGGCATACTAGCTACTTTATCTTTGGGAAGGATAACTATTATTCCTATCCAAGAATTGCATTTTGTATTTTGTTATTTTTTAAAAGCAGGCTCTATGGACAAAGTGCAAATGTGTCATTTATCATAGGGATAAGTAACTTGTAGACCTTTGCATGTTTCCTTCAGATTAATTTCAGAGTTCTTATGTGTAGCTTCTGTAAAAGCTGTTTGTTATTTCTTTTTAGCCAGCTCTTTTTAAGAGGGAGAAAAATCCATCATAATAGATTTTCTTACCCATTTTTGATTATGGTTCCACCTACTGCTTGCAGCAGCCCAGCCTAATAGATGTCACTGAGAGAATGCTTCCTTCATCAGAAAAAGAAATTATCCAGCCCTGATTTTAGAAACTCAACTTCTGCATTCTCCTGTCCTTTGACATCTTTATGTGAAAAAGACTGGAAGCCTTCACTTTCATTTTTAACTAATAGTTATATTTGAACCTAAGTGGTTTAATCTTAACTATAATTTATTGACACTAGTTGAATTTTATTGATTTTTCAATAAAATATAGTAAGCTTAGTCACAATTTATGGGTTAGACTTCATGTTGAAATCAGATTTTGATTTCTAGTGACTATCTCTAACATACATAAATATATACATATATACTGTACATACATTTATTTATTAAATTTTTATGTTACCCGTCTCACTGATACAGCAATTCTGGGTGGCTGTACTAACATGGTTTTCTATAAGTGGTGCTTATCACCACGAGCTGAGTACACCCATATTGCTGCTGGTTGTCCTCTTTTTTTCATCTTTTTTAGTAAACAAAAGAAAGGATATCATTAATTTTTCTGATGCAAAGAATGACACTTTTTATAGGGAGAAAGTAGCTTTAAGTTATGTGCCCAAGTCAGAATTTAATGATTAAACTTAAGATATCAGTATATATTTTTGCTTTGGAATAGTCCATCAGTGTGCTTAGTTGCAAACATGAATTTGTCTCTTGGTTTAAGTGAGAATCTGAATTAATAACCCACCTAAATACATTATCTAATAGTCATTTTATGGCAGGTACCTGGAGCATAATTTGCAATATACGTGCTGTCCAAGGAGAGATATGGACTATCAAAATCTGGAAATGATAGGTTTTCAGGAGGATATTACAGTAGTCAGACAGGTATTGTTTCACTGAACATGCCCTACTTGGGTATTGTATATGATTTATGCCATTACTCAAATCCAGTAATAGCATAAATCCATTACTGGATTTGAGTAATTAGATTAGGCTGGGAGCCACACCTTTCTAAGATGGAAACAGAACCAGATAGAGATATGGGCTGCTAACAATCAAGAACTGCTAACCATCCATTAACCTAGAACAAGTAACTCTGTTAATATTTATTACTGCATCTGTAGCATTCCCTCCTCCACTCCATGAATAATATACATAGAGTCTTGATCTAGAGCTTTCCTAAAAGAAGACAATAGTAACAAAACTCAGTTCAAGAGCTTATTTCATCGCCAAGGGTGTAGGCTGTGAGCCATATTGGACCTCAGATGCTTGAAAGAAAGTGTTGTTAGTACAAAAGTTGGACCAGGAGAAAAGCTAAATTCAATTGAAATGAAACCTAAAGTAATTACATTTAATTTTAATGAAATATTGCTAATATGAGTATTATGCAAATATTCTATAATTCCCCTATCTCTTGCATTAAAAATGTAAGTCCTGTGGAAATTTTGGAAGCTTGGACAGGGAGATCTACTGTACATGTAAGGTATATCCTTCGTTTAGCATGTACAATTGTTATTTATTCAGGGGGTGAAGTCCTAAAGAGGAAATAATAAATGTAAAGAAAATAATTAGAAACAATGTCAGAGTTTTAAAATATATTGGTAATTAATAGTTGGGTACAATGGGAAAGAATTTAAAACAATGTAATTTATGGATTTTTCTCCTTTTTTAATTTTTTCATATTTTCCTTATATTTTTTCTTTTTAAGTTTTCTGTTTTCTTTTAAATAATTTCAAATAATGGTTTTGTCAATATTAATATGTTAAGAGTTTTATTGAGTTATCTAATTTTTAGATGACATAATTCTATATAATTAAGTAATAAATGAAATAAAATATTTTAAATGTTATTATAATTGCAAACTCTTTATTTACTATTATTCTTTTTCCATTATGTCTTTTTTATCTTTTTATTTTATGGAGCTATATATTCTGTTCTTTTAATGTTTTAATACAGAAACTATTTAAAAAATTGCTCGATGTTTGTGACAATGTGACATTTTTATATCCATAGCCACTGTGTATGACTTTAAGAGAAGGAGTCTATCTTGGCCTCCTTTATTTTAAGAATTAGAATTAGCTATATAATTACTTATGGTTAACTACAACTAACAGTTTAACCCTTTTCTTGAGAACTAAGAAATAGTTTTACAACAGAAATACATCATAGCATATGTGTTAACTTCTCTTTGCAACAACATATTATATAAATGTAATTCCTTCTTGATTTTTAACACCCACAGTTATACAAAGAGAAGGTCAGATTAATTTTGTCTCTACTGAAACTGAAGATGGAAAAGCAATAAAAAATACTATGTGTCTTAATGATATTGAGATGACCAAGGAAGAAGCAGATAAGAAATTGGACTGCCGTGAGCAGGAACTCAAGGAAGGTAAGAGAAATTGCCTTCCTTCTGGCATTAATTATTTCATATTCAGATGTGGACTGTGTGATATTTAGAAGTATGAGAATTGTCATATTTTCTCAGTGATCAATATATGCATAACATCTCCAAAAGCTTAAACGGTGAGAAGATTTCTGTCTAATCTAAAGGTTTGGAGGACTTCTTGGAGTTAATTTGGAGTGAAAGTGAGATCATAGGGGAATGAGAGGAAGGGGAAGATACAATATGTTGGTGGAAGCCAATTTGTGCAACACTGGAACACAGAACACTGCAAAGAATAATGTAAACACTGGATTTTCTCCTCCATTATTGAACACAGTACTTAGGAAGACTTATTCTGGGAATTTGGACTTAACACAGGAAAATGTTCTATTGGAAAATCTTACTTGTTGGCCAAAATTAACTTGATTAAAATAGTTGTGTCTCTCTGTACCAAGATTACATAGTAAAAAAACCACTTTAAAATATTGTAATATTCATCTGCTAAATTAGAAGTGAGACCCAGTTTGGTTTAGTCATTAAAGTCACAGCACAAGAAATGGGGAGACTCTGAGTTCCAGTTTTGCCTTAGGCAGGAACTCAGCACAAGGAAGAAGGCAACAGAAGACCATTTCTAAAAATGTTGGCAACAACATTGCATGAACTTGTCCATACAACTCAAGGCACCAGAAGAAAAAAGGACTAGTTTATATAGGTTTAATGCATACATTGACTTGAATATAGCCAAATAAAGATGATTTACTTTGACATTATAGTGATATACTGTATAGTAATAGAAATGTTATACAACATCTTCATATTTTTCCAGGTATAACCTTTTATCTTCTCAGAACACTTCCATAAAAAATGGAAATGGGACCTGTGTTTCTGGTATATCTAGGGCATAAAGGATCCTTATAAGCAAGAATTGGAATCTAAATCTGGGTCAAGGTCAATTCAAATCAATATTTACGACAATAGAGTATTATTGTTCTTTAGTTCTATTGGGAATTACAAATTTGAAATAGAATTACTCCTTATTTCTTGAGTAAATAAAAAGAAGCAACATTGGGCACCTAATACAAAGGTACTTGCTCAAATGTTTTTCCCATGATTTTGCTGTGATTTGAGCCTCATTTAAGTTTTTTTAGATGCAGGTAGTCCTTGACTTAACACCCATCATTGAGCCCAAAATTTTGATCGTAAGCACTGCAGTCGTAAGTCAAGTCACCATATGACCAGACTCAGTTTTACAAGTGTTTTTATGAAAGTCATTAATTAATTATGGTTGTTAAATGAATCACATGGTCTTAACTCTGAATCTAGCTTGTCCAATGCAAGCCAGTTGCCAAGTGCCTAAATCATGGGGATCATGTTACCACAGGGATGGTTCAAACAGTCAGATTATAAGTAAGTCTTTTCAAGTCTGTTGTAACTTTAAAGAGTCATTAGGTGATTAATCGTAAGTTGAGGACTACCTGTACTTCTTATTTTATGGGCTACTGCTATTAGGCAGATGTAATGAGTGGGCAAACTCATATCTACTCCAGAATGTGCCATAAGTAGCAAGACAGACAAAATAATCAGATAGCCAGTATATAAGTATATCTTTGTACGAAATAACCCCTATGCCACAACAAAGTTGACAGGATCTAAAGATATGATTGCTCCCATAGGATTTCTGGGAAGTTTCCTGGTCCATTAGGTAAAACATGCTTGTGCAGAAGCATGTTCAGTGTCTAATTACTATAAAGAGATGAACATAAAATTATTTTGTAGTAAAATTTAAATCATTTTTATTTACAGAGCATTTAAATGACTCAGAATCCATCCTAGCATATCATAGCCTAAAGTTCTGTGCAAGTAGGAATACAGACCGAATTCATGTTTACACAAAGGTGAGAAATTAAGTTTAAATTAAAAAAAAGCACAAATAGAATTCTGATTGGTACAATATGTTCTATTTCTTTCACTTATGATACTTTTCTGTGTCCTCTAAAAAGCTTTTCTGAAGGATTGTATAACTGGGTGGTGGAATAGAACTGCATTTGCCTTCGCAAGAAGGCAAAGCAGGCAACAAAACTGAGTGTTGTGGGACACAAGTTGGCAGAAATTGAGAAGTTGCACAAGCATACCTATTTTTTTTTTGCTGTTGGGAACACTTTTTTCCAGTTTTCATCTGTGGCTTCACACTGAGTCATTCTCTTTTAGGATTGATTGCTGGATCTTGCAGTATCAACTATATTACTATCCCAATCCAGCTAGTGCATACTTCCTGGAACATTCCATGATACGGCAATACAATCCACTATGAATATGGCTTTCCACTCCATTCTCTTTGAATTCTCCTCCTCTAGCTAATGTAATTTTCAGCCTAACTAAGATAGTCCCATAACCAGCATCTTCCTGTGATGTTGCTTTCATGTCCTCAGGACATCTCTGTCCTTTGAAAAGATACCTTGATCTCTTCAAAGCAGGTTTCAAGCTCCAGCTCTACATGATCAATTGTTCTAGGATTGCTGTTTTCTCCACAAATATTATGTCTGTATCTTCAAATTTTCCCATGTTCCCATTCTGTTGTCATTGTGGAACTTATTCATTATTCTTTAATATTCAGGCTGAATTTGCAGAACAGTTGGCTTCTCTGTTTGAGAATCTCATGCCAGATGTTCAGGTTGGAGACCAATTACCTAATTATCCTCTGAATTATTTCATTTCTATAATGAGCAGGTTTGTCAAGTAGTTCAGTTTCTTGTGCTAGAAGTTCAACCATCTCAGATTGTGGAGGATTCCGTTTACAAGTTGCAAGACATCACTGTTTCACTTGTCCTAATTCAGTGATCCCAGTTTTGAGAAAAACAGCAAGAGAATCATGTTAACTAGCTAGCACTCTGGCATCTCCTTTGCACTGGATGGATAATCTTTATAGATTAAAAGAAAAGTTATGCTAATTTTTCTTTCAATTTGATTTCTCAATTCCATTGTAGAGGAGTAGCTTAATTAATTCAGATTGTCCAGGTTTGTTTGGTAAGCAGCACAATTTTAGTGTCTTGTGCAGCTTCTTTAGCAACCAAGGTTATGGCATTCTCTACTGCTCTACTGTATTTCATTATGTATGTATGTTCATTACTAAGACTGACTGACAGGGATTAAAACATCTTTGTTTCATTTTTTTCTTGCATCAGTCCGTGTTATATTTTTCCTTTGAGCTGAAATATAACCATGTTTTTCAATGAAATATTCATAATATATTTAACTTAAAGTTTCTTGCCAAATGTTGATACCACTACCTCTCTGTCTTGTCTTGCACAACTCTGAGTATGAGGACATTAGTATGCTAATAATACCAAACGATACCTCTCAACTCCAGATCTACCAGCTGAAGCTGTTAAGGTCTTTTCAGACATCTGGAGGCTGTGCAGGTCTGGATGGAGAAACATGGGCTCAAACTCAGTCTTGACAAGACCAAATGTCTGTGGTTATTCTTACCATCTAGGTCTGGAAATGGTAAACTTTTAGTCTGAAGGGGTTTGCATTTCCTCCTTCGGAAGTGATGCATAATTTGAGGGCCTTAGAACAGATGGCAGCTGTGATCAGGAAGGCCTTGATACACAAGTTCATTAGTGCACCAGTTACATACATTGGGAGATCTCTGGAGAGTTACTCATGCTTCAGTCACCTCACATTGAAATGAAACCTTAAAACTTAGCTTTTTGCCTAAACTGATTGATAGATTCCTTGTGAGATGCTTGTTTTAGTGGTGTTAATATTCTTTTTCTGGACATTTGTTTTGTATGATATCTCTATTCTTTTATTTTTAATTATTTCATGTTGTATGTTTTCCAGAGTAGTACTGGAGTAAGGTAGCCTATGTATATAATTAATTATAGTATACTATAATTAATACTATAGATCTGGATATTCATCCATACTATTTGTCATATACTGCTTACTCCCTTTCAGGATAAGTGCCCCTCTATAATTAATAACCAATAGATTTTACCTATTTTTTTTCAGATTGTATTGAATTTAGAGTTATCTACAGATTGAATTATCCCATGGGTTCCAGCACAATTCTACAATAATGCTAGGAAGGCTCCTTCCTTCTGCACAAAATTCTAATTGTGCATGTTCTTCTGGAGTACTACATTTCCCATTTCAAGATATTTTATCATTGTCAATAAGGGCATTGGTCTTTCATATATTCAGGAATATCATTATTTGAATTCTGGGTTATCCTGTTTTTACATCTCACACTGTGCATATGGTATGTCCTACATTCCATATTGATAGCAAAATTGCAAAAAAATGCAAACAAACTTAAAAAGGCAACTGATAAAATTTTGCAAACAAACTTGAAAAGTTTGTTTTTAGATGTTACCAAGAAACATTTCAACTCTAATCCAGGAGTCTCCAATCCAGGAATTGAAATGTTTTTCGGTAACATCTAAAAATAAAAGTCCAGTTGCCTTTTTAAGTTTGGTTGCAAGTATTTTTTTGAAATTTTGCTACAAGACATGAGTTGGATTAATGAGAATATACATATATATTCCATATTGATCATTTTTACAGATACAGGTGTTTGGTGGACCACTCAAATTGAGATAGCATGGCTCATTTATGCTCTTCATGCAATCCAATTAGAACAACTATAATATTGAACTATTTGCATAATGAGACAATTGCTAACGCCTAACTTTCTGTACTGGGATAAAATAGATACCAGTCTCTAAGATGACAAATATGTGTAGTATTTTCCTGTAGCAAAACTTTGCTGTAATTTTTCACCAATTTAATTTCTGGGATGTCATTGTGAAAAAATGCAAGTATTTGGCCAACTGTATTTTCTTCTTACCTGGTTACTTCAACAGCCACATTTCACTCCTTTTGCATCTCCCTTCCTAGAACTGTTCTGATTTATTCTCCTTGCAAGATAAGTATATCATCTAGATCTAATTCTGTTTCATATTTTGGAGGATTTGAGCACGTCTCATCTCAAAGCCAAAGTAGAGGTACTCTCAGTTTCTTTAAACCCTCTGCAAGGCTTTTTTGTACAGCTGAATGGAAGTACTTTCAGGACTTTGCATATAATCAACAACTTCCATCTCTTACACTGAGAGACTTAGCCAGCTGGTAAAGTTGTTCATGAAAGGCCAAACTTAAATTTGCTGTTATATCTGCACGATTGCTGCTTGGAATTTCTCCCTTATTTTCTTCATGTTGATATGAAGGACTTCTATGCATACATTTACCTACTATTATGGAAGACTGTATTTTAGTTGCAGTAACATACACCTGGGAGAGGCATGGTAGCGTGAGTGGTTGAGACACTTGGACTGACAGTGGAAAGTCGGCGGCCTAAGTTTGAGACTCAGCACTGCCATGCAACAGGATGAGCTCCTGTTTGCCTCAACTCCTGCCAACCTAGCAGTTCGAAAGCATGTGGTACTGTCTGCTTTGGCAAGAAAGGTAACTGCACCTTTGGTGTCTAGTAATGTGAGCCACATGACCACAGAAGTCACGAATAGTGGCTCTTTGGCTTGGAAACGGAGATGAGCACTGCACCTTAGAGTCAGTCAAGACTATCAGGGAAACCTTTACCTTTAACATACACCTTCCACAGAGATCTTTCCTTGATTACTTTTATAAGAATAAAGACATTTCCTTTTGTCTAAAACATGTTTCCACATTTCACTTGAGTCAGACTATTATATTGCCTACCATTTTCCCCCAAATCCTTGATACCAGTGGGAAGATTGTTCCATTCTATGAATATCCATTCTGCATTCCATTCTGCAGAACTCTTACCTTCTACTGGGATCAAATAAATAGCATTATTCTAAAATGACCAGTATTTACTTGGCCATTGAAATCTCATCTAAAAGTTTAGGCCTTGTCTAAAAGAATAGTGGCAACTATCAAGCTTTGTTATAAACTGGTAAACAACC
>JANHZU010009349.1:124798-140907 GCA_032468055.1 Acrochordus granulatus | reverse complement strand
CTCCCTTGGCTCTGATACTTACCTCCATGAGCAAAACAAACTCTCAGCTTTGGGAAATGCTCAAAAATTCCTCCCATAATCATAGAGCAAATAGCAATGGTTGTTTCGGTGGGCATACCTAATAGTAAGAAAGAATTTCATATTCAGGATTAATGATTTGTACTCATAAGATGGTATTGTACAATATAGTTCTAGTTTTTTTGGACAGATCTTCATCCAAGGAAGAGGAAGACAGGGGCAGAAGGACAAATCCTGGGCAATCTCAATTCCGGGGATTTAGTCCTAATACCAGAAATACAGTGGAAATAAGTTGTATAACTGCTGACATGACATCAATGAATTTGAGCCCTGAGATTCCACAACACAACCTGAGAGAACCTCTGTCATTTGGAGACCTAAAGGGCATAAAGTGCTAGCTTTCTTGGAAGAGCACAGTGGGGCATTCCAAACTGCCCAAAAAGAGGTGCTTGGTCCCATGTAGCTTCAAATAAAAATATTACAAAAAGTATATTGACTATAAGGAAAAGAACATGTTTGTTTGATTGATTTACTGCTATTTACTGAAATTAATACTTGATTATCACTAAAATGTTTGCCTTGCTATACTATTAGAGAAAATGATGCAGGTACATAAAAAGACCTTGTATGTTTATTTTCTGTTGCATTTTACAGCTAACTTGAGCAGGCTGGGAGAGAAGGTTCTCTTCTCAGATAAGCGTCCACTTGGGTTTCAGGTTTGGCACCAGCTGCAACTCCAGGGGAGAGGAGATTAAATAGTAGTTATCTATGAGCTGTTATGGGCTTTCAGAGCTCTGTCCTGAAGTGAGCTCTCTGGGACTGAAGTTGGAATTGCTGTTATACTGCCTTCCCTGCTGTACAGCATTTTCCCTGCCTTCCCTGCTGAATTCTGTCACTGGGTTGATGATTGAGACCCCATGCAATGGAGTCCAGGGTGGTTCTGGAGTTCATGGTCTTCTTCACAACCATGGACTTTCCCTTTTTTAGAGAAAGTAGTAGAGAACATGGTTAGGCATCGACTTTAGAGTACCCTGAAGGAAGTGGATTATTTTGAAGGAAGTGGATTATTTAAGCTTCAGGCTATGATGTAGTACAAAAATGGCATTGGTCATGAATGCTGATAACCTGTGATAAAGCTGGGAAGGAGATGATTCATCAAGCCTTATGCATTTTGTTTTCTCAAAAGCTTTAAATATTGTCAACCATGGTATGCTGTTTTATGGTGATTCTCCTTTCTCTGTGGCCAGTTTCAATTGGTGTTGACAGGTGGGGAGAAATCTTGCCCATAGCTCCTCATATGTTTTCCTTCCATCTTCTAACATCAACATGAAAACATTGGATGAGGTTATACTCCGGTTTGGGATCAGGTATCATAAATATATGGATGGTATCCAATTGTATATTGTAATCCTTGCCCAGCTGAAGGATTGTTTCAAGTCCTGATTCATGCTGGGAGGCCCTGTAGGTTTGGATGGGGAGGAACACTCAGGCTCAATCCATTCAAGACAAAGTTGCTGTGTCTATTTTGGCTTGTTGGATCCAGAGATACTCTATTGCTAACCCTCAGTTGGACTGCACTTCCCATTCAGGATTTGGATACAACCCAGAAATTCTTTTAGACTCTCAGTTCCCCCTCAAAAAGTAGGTGGCAGCAATGCCCAAGAGGGATGTTTCACAGATACCTAATTTTGCCCTTACCTAGATCAAGAGGCCTTCAGATGGTCACTCGTACCCTATCACTTCATGATGGATTCTTGTAATGTGCTCTGCTTGGGGCTGCCTTAGAAGATTCTCCAGAAGCTACAGCTGGGCCAGAATATGGGGCATGGGTATTAATAAAGATGCCACATTATGTTTTGTGAGCTCACTACTTTGTGAGCTGCGTGAGCTGCCCTGGTAACCAACTTGCTTCTGGATGCACTTCAAGATTAATTGTTGTCATCTGTAAAGCCTTTCAAGTCATGGGCTTAACTACCTTAAGGGCTGCCTGTCTCTAGTAATCTCTGCATACCTGTTTAGTCCAGCAATTTAGGTCCCCTTTGGGTCCCATCAATCAATGTCATTTTGCAGGACCCAAGAAGCCTACCTACTCTGTTACAATTCCTGACCCTAGAATGATCCTCTAAAGTTGTATGACTCCCACCTTATAGAATTCAGGAAAATTGAACCTTGTGGATAGGGTGATGCTCTTAGGTTCTTTTGCTTGTTTCATTTTGTGTCATTTTAATCGTGTTGATCACTTTGCTTTTATGGGTTTTATGTATATATATTTTTCTTAGTTGTAAATTACCCAGAATCTTATGGGAATTAGATAATCTACAAAATAAATACATATATAACATTTACTTTTTGGGTCCTATACTGCAAACAGAAATAACTAGCTCCTCTTCATAAATTTAATTACTGTGCCCCATTGATGAGACTGTTAGAAAACTTTTATATTTCCAATCCTCCCATCTTCATAAATGATTAAAAAAGTTTCTTGATTGTGCCAGATTAAAAACAAAATAAAACATCACTACCAATGATTATTGTAGAACATGCCAATTTTGTATAATATCTACTGACCTACGAGCCAGGAAAGCCAATATTTAGACATTCTTCCATCTGTCTGCATGTCCCAGGGATGCACAAACAGACAGCAGTTTAATTGTTCAGCAGCCTTAAATCACCAAGAGAGTTAAAAATTTATTAAATAGAGGACAACAGAGATGATATTTCAAGCAATTATCTAAAATTTTTAAATAGAAAACATTACTATTTTCATAAGTGGACTTGTGGGGAAAGGAGAGACAGAGCATGCTTACTTACAGCATAAACTGGAATGAGTTCTGGGGCATTCAGTTCCCAGTTGTTGATATGGGATCCTATCTGCACACCAGGAAATCCAAGCTCCTTCACACAGCGGTGCAGTTCCTTCACAGCTAGATCTGGAGCTTGCATGGGGAGAGTGCCAAGTCCAACAAATCTTTTTGGGTGCTTCTTTACTGTAGTGGCTAAGTCATTGTTTAATAACTGACACAAATCAAGTGTATCCTGTGGTTTAGCCTGGAAAAAGGATTGATTAATTAATTACAATGTCATTTTGAGATTGAGAGGATTGGTTGAATTAATAACCTTAAGTAGAAAGAGTTTTAGAAAACAATATCTAATTAGAACTGAAGACCTAAATATTTTTAATTGATGAAACAATTGAACTATGTATTGAGAAGAATAAGGTTCCTTTAAACCTTTTCAGAGCACCAAGGCAGCCACATTACTCAAAAACTTACACATACGCATCAGTATCTTTCTGATGTTCTGATACATATGGTCATGCTCAGAAGATAATCTGAGGGTAGAATTGCCTCAGAATGCCTGTCTGTGGCCAAGAACCACATTATGAACCTTTCCTTGAATGTTTGTGTACATATTCTATCACTCTCTTGCTAGAATAAATCAAAATCTTCTTTCTGGCTGGTAGACTTGCTTCTTAAAACTTCAGCAGGGTCAGATCTGGTTAGTATTTGATAGGAAAACCAGAAAATTCCCATGGCTATGTGTTAGACTGGGCAGCTAAAACAACATTTCAAGATGGTAATGGCAAATTAGTTTTGTTTTGCTTTGAAGAATCTATATGGACATGTTCCTGAAATCATCAGGAGTCAAGCACAAAAAAGACACCATCTTTAGTGGAAAGTGAAAAATTTTAGAAGCCTCAACATCTGGAAATCTCACATTCTCTTAGGATTTCCTTTGAGTTAGTACTTATGAGCTTAAATTATTGTTCTCTGCCTTTGCTTAGTTAAATGTCTTATGGGTGATACAGTTTTCATCAAGCTGGTATGGAACAATTACAAGAGACTTATAATTCAAAACAATGGTTTGAAGTAAGTAATAAGTTTTAATTAATTTTAAAAAATCCCTGAGCATGACAGCTATTTACTGATTCCAGGGAGTTATTCCACTCTTCTATTACATGCTTGCTTCTGTCTTTAAATGTGACTTCCAAGCAGAATAATTCATAATGGTAGAAAATAGTCTAGCCTACCCAGGGAGAAAAAGACAGTTTGCTTAACATGTGAAGTAGCTAATAATGATCCTATCATGTTGTCAGCACACTTAATATTCTCAGCAGATAAATCAGAACAAAAATGGAAGCAATGCAAAACACTCAAAAGTACAAATCATCAGATGTTCCTATCAACTCCATGATCTGATACAATTAACTGTTTTCCATCATGGAATGGTATGTAGATACTGACTTTATTTTGGGTACATATGATACTGTGAAGTATTCCTATGAGGAAAAGTCACCTCCACATATTGACACTGTTCTGCTGGAATTTTTAACATACTATTAAACTTATTAGCAATAAGTTGGGCTTTAAGAATAGACACAGATGCTGTAGAAGTCAAGATGAATTGCTTACTGCAACTGATGTTGTAAACTCAACACTGTTGGCATAGTAACCTCCATTAGTAACATTTCACAGTGCAGAGCTCCCTGAGAAATTGGCAGACGGGGTTCTCTAAGATTAAAAAAACAAAACCCTGGAATGCACTTATTAGTTAAGAAAGCAATTACAGTATCTCTTTTGTTGCTCCCATGGTATTTCCTTCTCACAGATCCATCCCCAGACAAAAATGTAGCATATCTTGATTCAAATCAAAATATCATTTATTTCCAAACTGCATAGCCAACCTCTGAATGACCCAAGAGTCAAAAATGTCTGTGGTGGGGGAAGGGGGGATAAAAACAAAAACCTTTGATCCTATAGAGATTTCTGCATAGGGCCCTGATTAGTTGTGCATTAATTATTTCAAATGTGATTCTGAACCTTGCCTGAACACTTCCTTCTTTGATAGAGTCAAACACTTCCCTCTTTGATAGTGTTGAAATAAAATTGTTGATAACTACTCTTTTGAATGGCTAAAACATGGAAAATAAAATATGGATGCACTACTTACTCGGCTCTTTGGAAGAAACATTTGAAACACAAAGTCCTGTTGGAGGTACAATGTCTATTTATGCTACTGCATTGTGGAAGAGCAGAATTTATCCAAGGATTAAAGCCCTAAATATAATTCCACAATCATTTCAGTTCTCTAAGCACTAATATCTGAACACAGTGCTGCCTCTTTAGGATTAGAGTTACAGTAATTAAAAAGTAAATAAATGCAGAATTTGGAGCATGATGTTTAAATGTATTTTGGGAAGCTGCATTGGAATATTATACATCAGTTTTAATAATCAGCTGGATTGACATGTGGGAAGATTTTAATTCATTTCATTTGTCCATAATGTTAAAAAAGAGAAAAAAGATAACAATTAACAGTAATTTCTATTCCTGTTAAATAAAAATTGCATGCTTGAACAAATTACTTCATAGCATTGAAATATTAGCTACAACTAGGTAGGAGATATTTTACTTAAACTTTAACCAATGGCCTCCTCTTGTGAAAACTGTACTATTATCTCCTCTTTGTGATTTCCTGTTCATGTAGTTTTCTTTGGAACAATAAGAATATGTTTACCATTGCTTTCTTCTGGAAATAAGTATCAGGCAATATCAAAATTACATTTTTGGATGAGGTATTTTGAATAGGTAATAACTCAACTCCAAGATTTCTTGAATAAAACCAATTATCTGCAACTATGTAGTTTAGCTTCAAGACTGAATGAGGACTGGCTCCTTAGAAACAATACTTGCCAAAAGATAGACCCTTGCTACTGGAGGGAGCATATTCCTGATCCCTTGCTACGAATGGAGCAAAGCATGATCTGGCGAACAAAAGAAAATGTTCTGTTGTTGCTTAAAACATTCTGTCCCTAGAATGAAGAGTTTCACACAGTCCTAATTCTGATCCATCTTTGGGATGGGTCTGAGGAGGTAAATCCAGTTCACTCCTGCAAAAATGGTTCAAAATGTGGTGGTAGGTGGTGACTCAATTTTGATCTTCAGACTGTCGTATAAGACTTGATTTTATTTCTTATTTTTCTAAAAGAAATCCATACTGAAGTTAGGAAAGGCAAGGTTGAAGTTTGACATTCACAACTCAGCCTTATATGCCACATAAGCTTAGGCATATCTAGTATACTTTTTCTCTAAAACAGGGGCTTCCACATATAAGCAGGAAAAGGAGGCTTTGTTCTTTTGGGGGACTACAGGCAGAAGCTCAGGAGAAAAGGAGGAAGATGTGCCAAGGTGGGAAAAAGAGAGGGAGCTCCCAGCCTTTGATTAAAAAAGGATTTCCAGTGAACCATTGAAACAAAAAGGGAATCTGAATCATACTATAAGAATATTGCATTGTTCTGTCAGTTTGAACTGACGGGACTTGGGACTTCAGGGAACCTATGGTACTGCATTTCTCTTACGGGCAGCACCATCTTATACAATATTTATTTTTATGTTCCATTGGTTTCTTCTCATGTTCCATTCATTTGCAGTTGCCAGATCTTTGAATTGAAAAAGTACAGTGCTTCATACATCTTGTCTGGCATAGATTACTTGCATTCTAAAATATAAAGCTAAGTGGAATTTTTCTACAATTTTGTTGTTTTTAAAAAATTAAATTTTGTCTGTACCCTGAAACTGATTTTTTTTTCCCCAAGGGGAGAAGGAATAACATCACTCGTCTCATAGAGTGTCTTAGACACTGTATGGCGTTATAGCAATTATTTATTTTATTTTTTACTTTTATCTAGTAATTGCAAGAAAGTAACAGAAGGTGACAGGGTTAGAAGGAAGAGTGCCAGGGGAAGCACCCCTAAAACACAAATGGTGGCCATGTGTAGTAACAAGCCACTACTCTAAGGGTCAGGAAGTGGGACAAGATTGAGGCTTTCTGGGAGAGGGAAAGTGAACATCTCTATCCTTCCACCCCATGGGCTCTGCCAAGCTGTTTCAAGTCTTACAAGAAAACTCCACGGAGTGGATTTTTATCCATTTATTGAAGATACAGTATTCAGCACTATATTTCTTTACCAGAATCAGAAAAGACTTGGGAGGGGGGGTTGTTGAATCAGTGTTTGAAATAACGGGCATTTCAGACAATTTCAGAGTAAATCATGATAAAAATTGTGCCTCTCTTTCTGCACGAGTAATGTCTGGTTGCTGCAGCACAAATGGAAATAATTATTTTCAAGGACTTACCCAATAGCTAAACATGACAGGAACTGTAGATAGTACCTGGACGTTGACTCCTGTGGAACAGAAAAGATGTACATGACTTAAATATTAAACTGACTTATCCATTAGCAATGAGTGAGCTTAAAAATGCTAAAAATGGTGAATCAACACATATGACTTTTTGATACCTTATCCATACATGCTGACAGGAATTACTTCCTAAGTCATTTTGGTTACAACTAATTACCAAATCACTTTGACCAAGGTGGCTTAGAAAATAATGGACACCGTTCACTATTTATCCATACATTTTTGAAGAGAGTGTATGGATACCTGTGTATCCTCTTCAACCTTCTCTTCAGGGCTGTAAGGAGTTTAATGGTGTTAGGTTGATGATGGCGAATGTATGATACACATGTCAAAGATGACACATCACGATGTTTTTGGTGACCAGTCAGCATTCACCAACACTCAGCTACTATCCGCAAAAGCACACCCTGTTCTCTCACAGTTTTTGGAGGCGGCAGAGGCCAAGGAAGAGCATTCTTCAAAGCTGCTTCAAGAACGAAGGCCTTGTGCGACCTGGAGCAGCCTCAGGTAGGCCGCAGGGGCCTGTCAAGAGAACAGGAAAGCTGCCTGAAGGTCAGTGGCAGTGGCAAATCACGGGGAGCATTGGGCCACAGAGGCAACTGCACCATTCCCGGGGGCTCACACTCCTAAGGTGTGAGGTGGCTTTTTAAACGGCAGCAGTGGTGCTAGAGCTGAAGTTGAGGCCTGGGCCTCTGTTTCAGGCCCAGCCTCAGTGCTGCTTCCGAGTGCCGCTGTTCAGGATGGGCTAGGTGGAGGAAGAGATTTCTTCTGTCTGGGGTGTATATGTGACATGCCAGCGGAGTCATGTTAGGCATTTTCTTAATTACCATCACAATGTTAGGTGAAACTAACATACAGCATGACACTGAATGTTAGTTTTGGAGGAGGCTCATGTGTCCCTAAAGAACCGAATGCCATTCTTCTCAGAATAGACCCAGGTAGCATTTATTTAACAGTCATGGAATCCTCAGAAAAGATTTGACTAGATATTATACTTGTCACTAAAGAGAGAAAAATAATTTCAAAACAAAAATCATGATTCCATCAGCCACCCCGACCACTTCCCTACAAAATGAGGGACAAAACTTAACCAAAGATCACTGCAGTGTGGATAGAAATGTGAAATATTATTGACCAAATGCAATATTATTAGTAAGTATGCTGTGGTTTAATAAATAAACTAGCATAAAATTCAAGAAGGACTATATGCTTCAAATATAATTTTTAAAGAAGGACTAACAATATGAACAACATTTGAGGTAAAATGGAATAAGAACAGTCAGATACTTTAGAAAGTCAATGCAATTAGTTTACAAAATTAATTCATTAATGCAAAAGCATTCCCAAATGTTATAATTCATAAAACTTTCAAATAATACATCCATCCACCTTTTAAACATAAATAAAGTAAGCAACATATTATTTAAAACCATTTTTGTTGCTGGTTCTAATCTTTCTCAATGTCACTGGATATCCTGTCACTTGCTGGGATGTCCTGTGATCCAAATCAGCCAACAAAATGTATATATTTCACTTCTGGAATCCTGGATGTGCCAGTGCAGCAAAGAATATAGATGAATTGAGTTCTGGGAATTTTATCTAATTATACTTGAGAACATTATGAATTTGATCTTCAACATTATTCCTCCATAAATACAGAGATGCTCCTAATTCAGGATCCCTGATATTGCCCATTCAGATATGCTGAAACAATTGATTGGAATTGTTCAGGAAAGGCCATCTCAAGAATGAGTTTGTCTGAACCTACACCTATGGAGACATTCCGTGATACTCTTTAACCAATTAGAAACATTTTGAGTAGCTTGTGCTAACATTTTTTACATGCTGTAATTCCTCTTATGTACCAAATTACGGTTGTTTGTTAACAGAAAGTGAAAATGATGCGATAAACAGGATTTTCAGAGCATTAATCACCTTATTTTGCTTGTGAATATTTTAACCTTACCTAATATCTGTTCTGTAACTTCTCAGGTGGAGAGAAAGGAGGACAGGGAGAGACTGCACAGTTACAATTCAGAGCAATTCAGTTTTAAATGTTTTTTGGAATACTTTTAAGAGATATTCAATTTTTCTCATGCTTTAAATTGTTGTTGTTGCACTCAGTCATTCCACATAAGATACTAACTCCAACCACCAAACTGCCAGTTTCACATCTCTGAGTTACAGTTCTTTGGCCCCTTCTTAATAAAAGAAATATTCATACAATTTTGAGCTCATAATAATTTTTGTCAAAATAGTGTCCTTACTACCTGCTTGAACAACCTACAAATCTTGATGTTATAAATATGTATGTATCTTACATAGTATAATATTGCTAACATGTTCTGAGAGAGAAAAAAGGATACCTGAAATTGAGAGTTAATACTGTAGGTATTTTGTATCTTAGACTTAATGTTGACTGCTTGCCATTTGAAGGTAATAGGATTGTTCTCAGGCCTTCTGGCTCACTTCTTTAGTGGGACTGCTTTCTCATGGAATCAAAGCATGGTAAGGACTAAGCTTTATGCAAGTAGTTTGGTAGCCAAATAAAACAACTGAATGATATCAATAGAGCAGCACATGGCCTTGATGGAACTATGTAGAAAAAATTGCCTAGGCAAAAAGGGCTGGAACATTTTTAAAGTCCAGAATTTTAAATGCTATGGATAAAGTGAACAAGGAAAAGCTATTTATTCCTTCCCAACATATTTGGACCAGAAGTCACCCAACGAATTTTGAAAGATCAGGATAGACAAAAATATTTTTTTAAAATTATACAACCCATAATCAAATTTTGCTACCATAATATGTGCCATTGGCTACCAGTTTGATTAGTTTCAAAACAGGATTGGAGATTGGGGATCAATCTCTGCTAGCCTTGCTATCAATCTATGCCAGGCTTGCTATCAACCTATGCTAGCTTTGATGATAGTGGAGTTGCCTTGGAAGGCCATCTGCTGGGAGACTAGTGGGCTTCTTTGGTTGACCACTGTGAGGACAGCTAGACTAGAGGAGCCAGAGGTTTGATTCAGCAGGGCACTGCATATGTTCCTATACTCTAGAATACCCTTGCTCTCCCTCCAACTGTTTTTTTTACTTTCTGAAGCAAGGAACTCCCTTTTCAAGAAGTCAGACTTCCAACTTTCCATACCTAGGAACTAGCTATTCACAAGATCTATCTTAGTTAGGATTCATCCTTAGTTTATTGGACCTCATCCAGCCTAACACTGGAGACTGGTTCAGAACATGCATATCTTTTTAAGGTGAAACAGAGCTGATGTCATCAGCACACAGATAACACATATAAGAGGATTCCTGATTATCAGTCCCAGCAGACAAATTATATTAAAAAAGATTCTCCTTATGATGTTGCAGAACATTTTGTTGTCTTTTGTTGATATGGAATAACTTATCTGACACTGACATTTTAAAAGTTAATTACAAATGTTTCATTAAAACTGCTGTTTTCACACTGATATCTAAATTCTCAAAGTGAGGATACCTGACTGGTCCATCTGTTTAATCCGAACCTCTGGATCCCAACAGTTCTCTTGGATAATTCTGAAAACTTTTCCATCTTTCATCATTTTGGCTTCTCCCTGCAATATACAGTAATATACAATATGTAGCACATTTTTTCATTTATTTCAGAGGAATACATTTCATAAATTGTTTTAAAGCATATAAATTATTTTGTTAACCTTCTCTTAAAAGTATGGGAGCTCTTGCAAGATAGTTTTCTCCCACAACACTGAGCTAATATTAAATGCCTGCCTGGCACTTTTTTTTTACTTTTTATTGTTTTTGAATTAAATTAATAAATGAAGCATGTAAATAAAGTGTTAAAATATTAGAAATGGAATCACTTGTGAGTAAAAGTTCTGAGGGAATTAAATGTTTTTAGCTAGGGATTAAAAGAGAATAAAGTTGGTCCTTGGTAAAATGAACCTGGTGGTTAGAGAACTAGTAGCATCAACCATACTATTATTCGGGATCACCTACAAGCGTTGGGACTTGGAGATACTCTTTTATGGTTATTGTGATACCCTTTATCAGGAAGTAGTTCCTGTTGGTGACTGTGGGACAGGAGAGAAAGCCAAGTGATATGCCCAGATGAATGTCACTACCCCATCCCAAGCCACATAGGAGGTACTGTCATTCTGACCCAGAGTCCAGAGGCTGTGACAGCCTGGATAAGATGAAGATGTACCTAAGCAAGAAAGTTTTGTCAGTGATCATGAGTTTTTAAATCTCCAATGTTGTCCCTTGACAGGTTGACACTAGCTGTAAAGAAAAAAAGTTTGTAATATGGCATGCTTAGGTTCTCCAGGACCCACAGCTATTGTTTGGACTGCTGCAAAGTCTTCTACATTGATTTGTTTTAAAAAACCACCTTCAAGCTTCAACAACTGTAAATTAGAATACAGGAGCCCAGCTGTAGGCTGATTCACACCAAGATGAACACAATATATCTGTGCTCTGGGTTCTGTCCTGGTTTCCTACTAGTTTCCAAGCACAATTCAAAATAGTGTTTTTGATCTTTAAAACCCTATGTGACTTGGTGCCAAGGTATCTCAGATCTGTCTTTTCCAAATCTCAACCCACCCAACACAGATGTCCTGAAGAACCTTTCAGTAGTAGTCCTCTACCTCCACAGGTAGAGATTATAGAGGCTTACAGGTAGTATTTCTCTATTTCTGCATCTGTTGTAGAATACCTTTCCTCTTGAGATACAATCAGCCCCCACTTTTTAAACATTTTCTAAACTGCTCAGAACAGAGTTATGGAGAAGAACATTTGAGTTGGGATTATTGCCATTTATTTACTTCATAGTTTTTTCCATGTATTTAGTTGTACATATTTTCACATTTTATTTTATTAATATCATGCCATGTTTTAATATGATAATGTAAGCTGATGAGAACCACTTAATAGGTTAAATAAATAAGTCATAATTCCTCTCTTTTCTTCTTTTGCACTGTTCCAACTGCCCCTAGAATACTGCACTCATTTTAGGAAAGACCACCAAACTGGAACATGTCTGCATGAGAGCAGTGAAGGTGATAAGGAGCCAAGAAGGAAAAATCTATGAAAAATGGCTGGAGAAGTTGATTGTATTTAGCTTACAGAAGAAAATAATACAGGGAACCTTGATAGCTGTCTTAAAGTATCAGAAGCCTGCCACATAGAAGATAACACAAGGTCGTTTAGAGTTCAAAAAAAGAAAAAAAACAATGAGTTTAAATCTCAAGGAAGTAGATTTCAGAGAGACATCAGGAAAAATATAACAGTAAAAAATGTTAAAAAATGGAACAGACTGCTTTGGAAGGTGCTATATTCCCCTTTGCTTGAGATTTGTTTATCTGATTGGACATCTGACTAGATGATCATTTGTTGGGGATGCTATAATAGTTGATTCCTGCATTGGGCAAGGCATTGGACTAGATGATCTTCAAGGTCTTTTCCAGTCCTTGGAAGTATATGATTTTATGATTTTAAGACTATCTAAATATAAAGGGGTGCCTGAATTTAAGAAAAGCACCCATGAGATGTTCAAATAAAACTGCAAAAGAGAAACATGCCTAATAGATAGTATTTAAAATGAATAATATGAAGTTGTTTAAGTCAGCAGGGGAGGAAGTGATATTTCTTTTAGAAGACCAGCTTCATTCTTATCCCATGCCTATAGTTCTGCACTTGGCTCTCAGAAGCATAACCTGAAAATCAGAAGTAGCTTTTATATAAGCCTGAATTTTTTCTTGGATTAAAAATAATCACTTGCAGAGGGAATTCTTCAGCTGTATAATTTTCCGATCAGGATAGGACAGGGTCTTAATGCCCATATGTACAGTTATGTTTTGATACATGGGATTCTTAAATATTCTTAATCCTAAAGCTAGATTTAACCTTGAATGTATTATGAGCTTATATATTTTTCATCGGTAATACATTTAAAACCTCAAATTCCTTCTTTCAAATCCTTATCCATGATTTCAAAGTTCTATCATGTTTTAAGAAAATAGCTCCAAATATCACAGGCAATAGTTACACAGCCATTATCTAATATCTCTGGCAAAACACTGCTGGAGAATTGATTTTCTAAAGGGCAAGCAGGGCAAATTTTAACCACATATTCTTACACATTATGAATAATGGATGTGAGCTTTCTGTTTATGTTACATAATAATAGATGAGAAAGTATTTAGAGGAAAAGGATAATCAAATTGACTCAGTTGTATAAAAATAGATGTTGGGGATTCATTTTGTTTATCGGTGAGAATATTTTTGCAGTAATCTATGTGGTTATTTTTAGGTAGATTGTTAAGATGGAACTATTATAGAGCTGAAAGCAATGCTAAAAGGACTGTAACTGCTCCAAGGATTCTCTTAAGGCTTCATACATAAATGCCAACTGTAGCAAGATAAATAACAGGTAAATAACAGCCTTTCTAATAACAGCCTTTGTAAGAGATGCATAAATCATATTTATACTACCATCTTCAGTCAGAAAGCTCATGATCCAAAGATATTTTAAAACAAGAACTGACTTGTCAGATATGTAATTAAATGTTAATTTGGAGCAGATTCTCACAGGCTTTGCCATAATCAGTAGGTCTGTTGATCCATGAAAATTAATTTTGCATTGCAAGCTATGTGCCAAAGTGAATTTTCCACAACAATATTTTCTTTTTGGGACTAAATCCATTTACTTTATAACCTAGCCACTACTGCAAAGTACTATTAACTATTTTTACTTTCATTGTTCATAACAGAAAGTAAGAAAAATATAGTAATTTCAGAATCAAATGCTGGGAAACTGAAGCTTGTGGGATATTTTTTGGAAGAAACATGTGCTTCATATTAATAATCTTTGATTTAATAAACCCTCAACAAGTGTTAGGCATGCTGGCTGGGGGATTCTTTAAGAGGCCATGCCTCTTAAATTTGCCAAGGTTGAGAAAAGCTAACAGGTTGGCACCTAAGGAATAGGAGGTTCTCTCAGTTCATAATGCAACAATCTGTCTTGGCGGATGAAGAACAGACAGCTTTGCCCTATAGTTCTCACCAGCTTTTTCCATTTTCAAACATCTGTTGGCTAAAATGGTGATTTTACTATTTAATAGAGGGCTTCAAATGTAGGACAAGACCTTTCTTACCTGGAAATTTAGAAAAGGCATTTTTAATGATTTATCAGTCAAGAAAACTCACAGGGTGCTTATGCCATTTTGTTATGATTTCTGTATTTACTTAGTCAAGTCTTTAATTTCCTTTTGGATATTTTAAACTGGGATATTTTTTGCTGTTGGTATTGAGGGATCTTTCAACTATTGATGACAATTCCTTTTAACCTCTTCTGTTTTTTTCCTTTTAACAGGCAACTTATATATGCTAAAAGTCTTAGGATTAGGGGAATAACTAATATGTAAAAAAGAACAATAATGTAAGGAAACTATTTTTTATAGAAGTTAACAATCAACAATTACTCTCTGCATAAGAGCTTCACATTCATTCTCAGTTATCATTTTTAGCCACTCTCCTTATGCAAAAGCACTCTCACTCTAGTTCAGAAAACCTAGTGACCAAAATATGTCTTGTTCAATTAGAATTAAATGTTAATATTTTAGTATTTTACTATTGATCTTTGGGGGCCACCTAGGATTACCTGTCAGGCAAGATGGTGGCATACAAATTTAATAAATCAGGGTAGATTTGTTTTAGGTTTTGTGAACTCTAGAAGTGATAGAACTGTTTTGTTTTCTTCTTAAAAATAAGCTCTTGACAGCATTGTCTGTTGCTAAAACTGCGAGCTTGGGTCCACACCAAGCTATTCAGGGTGCTATCTGAATATTTAGGTACCAGAAGAAAATCTGTACAGTATCTTTCTTTGGTCTGCTTTGCTTAATGGAAATTTAGTTTTGTAGTAAAACTTCAACAGGACTGAGACCATAGCTCAGAACAGAAGAATAAATTTCCATTAAATTTCTGTTCTCCTGATAACCATAAGGCATTTATAACCGAGTAATAATAAAAGCCCTGGGACATATATGGCTTTAAAATGAAATCCAGAACCCTTAATTGCACCCAGAGGCTGAACCAGGAACCAGTGCAGCTCTCAGTTACATGAAAAAAAACTTTGGAATTCCCATGACTGCTTGAGGAGTGATATTTCATATCAGTTGAAATTTCCGGATGGTTTTAAAGGACAATGCCATATAGAGAAAATTGCAATGATGCATTGATGAATGATGAAATATTCCTTTCATATCCAGGAACAGCCACAACTAACACAATAGAAGCAATTGGGCAAAAGTCCTCTTAGCCGCAGCAGCTACCTATTTTTTTGAGTCCAAAGAGATTCCCAAATTGCATTAATCATTCCTGATATAAATAGTAAAACTTTGGTTTTGCTGCATTTCAAGACTGATGTAATCTTTATGTAATCATTATAGGACTGATATATCTTTGATTTTCTTTCATTTCTAGACAAATATAACTCTAGGGCATGTTCTAAATTGCATTCTACTGAGAAGACAGCAAATACAACATTTCTTCAGCTCGTAAAAGTAATGTCCTTAAAATGTCTTTAAGGACATTTATACCATCAGTGAAGTAATATAAAGCTTATCCTCATTAGTGGCACAAAGACTGTTGGTTGACTCTCAAAACTCCTATAAGTGACTAGTAGGAAAAAGACCTTACAGCAAAGGAGATTCAGGCAATAGTTGTTATGAAAACCTGTTCAGACATAGATTCAGAGGACAGAAGCCAAGAGAGCAAGCTTCTTAGAGTTTGAAATGTAATATTTGTTCAGATGCATACATTGGTTGCCCCCCAGTGAGGCACCACCTTGCTGTGGTTGGGGGGCTTGTGTGCTCTAATGAAGATGAG
>JANHZU010009349.1:112354-124698 GCA_032468055.1 Acrochordus granulatus | reverse complement strand
CAGGGAGGCCTGGCGTAATGTAGTCCATGGGGTCGCGAAGAGTCGGACACGACTGCGCGACTGAACAACAACAACATACATTGGTTGATGTTTCTTCTCTAGAGAATTATTGCTAGGGAAAATTGAAAAGGACATCAATAGTCTTCATACTCCCTCCATAGATTATTAATTTAATTGCTTTCTGGTCCATTAAGAGCAAGGGTGGGCAATCTGTAGAGTGGGAAGAGATAAATAGTGCATATTTATAAAGGAAGATTCAGCTTCTGACATACAATTGTGTGTTTATGTGAACAGAAAGGAGAGTAAAATCTAGCTCTCACAAATGTGTCTGTGATTACTTCCATGAAAAGATAAGGTACAGTATCATTTTTAGGTCACAGATTTAATTTTATAATTATGTTGTTCTCCTAAAATATATGTATATTCATTTTTTTTCAGGTCTGGGCAGGTTCTAAAAAATTATCTGCAAATTATTTACTTTGAGGAATATTCATGATACCCTTCATGACACCCTTCTTTGTTTGTAATTTTTGTTTAGCGTGTTCTACTGAATATATTTCTCTTGGGAAGTCTCAGTGAATAATATTTTCTCAGCTACATTTCTTTGTCAACTTTGGGTAACAATCAAACCATTTATATCAGCTAAATAAGAAAATAATAAAATGCACTCAATTTATACAGTCAAATACAACAAGAAGCAGTATCAGCCAACTTAGACAATTATTTTAATTACACTGTTAATTATGCAAGGCTAGAATGGAAGAGATTTTCCCCTTCTGATAACAAGGCTTGAAGTTTGCCTGTGAGAAGTGGGAAAGTTGAGCAGATCTGCTAAAGTTTTATTTAAATACAAAATATTTTGTTTTGTTATCCTCATTGTTGCCACCTAATAAATTTATTTATCAAAAATAAAACCTTAAAAGGCTAAATACACTTCTATAGTACTATAATATAAAATAACTCACATGCAACTAATTGTCATCAGATTCAGGGTATCGAAAAAGAAGTACTTGTTCATATTGCTCTACTTTAATGACAGTAGTAATATTCTTTGTCACATTTGGTAGTGTCCATTATTTTAATATATCTATCAGTATGGTTCCATGCTATTATTCCCAGTGAGTGTATCTAGTGGCAGGAATTGATATTGTCTTAAATGCCATTTTATAGGCTTCTTGGAAATCCTAGAAGTGCTGTTTTGGAAATCAGATGCTGAGTTAGATACACCTGATTCAGCATGACTGAAAGAGTATTCTTCTCCAAAACTCAAATATATACCTTAATAATTATTTAGTAATATATCACATTGGTCAGAAACATAATCTACCTTATGGTCTTGCTCCAACTGGATCCATCCTCCATATCCATATCTCTGTGAAAAGAAAGATATACTGTAGTTATAAATATACATTTTTTAAATTTTATTAAAATTGAGAACATAACTGAGAACATAATTTCACAGGAATTAAGAACATAATGCTTGGGTTTACAGTCATGGAACTGAAAGAGGGAATTTAAGTATTAAGTTCAAGCCTCTAGTCAGTGCAAAAATCCAAATAAAAATATTTGATAACGTGGTTCTACATTGAAGGGGACTTCTTGTGTTATCAGTTCACTATAGAACTTATTGTTAGGAAGTATTTTATAACATTGAATCAAAATCCTAAGGTAAATCCATTATTCTGGAATGAGGAAACACATCTTGCTTTTCTTCTGTATGACATCTTTTCAAGTATTTGAAAATGCTACCATCACTTTGCATAAGATAAAATATACTATTCTGGAAATGTTCACTCCTCCTGTAGACCATGCCAGTCTAGCAATTCTAAACCTGCTTCTAATTCTTGGAACCAGAAATGGTTTAAAAAATCATCTGAAGGTGATGTTTTAAATTATTTTGGGAATAGATGGTAATGTCTGGAAACCATAAATTATTTTTGGTTTGGAGGATTAATTTCTGTAACTCCCTATTATCCCTCTTTGATCTTTTCTCAAGGCTAACATTATATCAAATTATTCTATATAGGTCCTAATTTATCTTCACTAACTTGTTCTGAAACTGTTCATGTTTTATGAATACTTCATGAAAGTTGGTGCCTGAAACTGAGCACAATAGTTAAGGGTTGTACTAGCACAGATTAAAGTTGAAATACTTGTGATTTGGAGACTATGCTTTTTTCAACTATATCATATTGCTAAGTTATATAGAGTATGCAATAAAATAGTCCTTTTTTGCCATCTTGCCAAATATCTGTTGATTTAAATTAAATTTCAACTCATTTTTAACATATCCCAACTTCTAATGTATTATTCGTATAACCTACCCAACTTCTAATTCTATTCTAATAATACTATTTGTATCACCCATTTTTTTCTTGCTTGCAAAATTAATAAATCTGCCTTCCCTCCTTTCATCCAAGACATTAATAAAAATGTTAAAGGCTACTTATCACAAAGATGCTTTCTCAAAAGGCAACTGGACTTTCTTGGTTTTTTTTCTTGAAGATGATTCATTCATCTTCAGTTGGATGAGAAATGAAACATCTTCAAGAGAAAAACCAAGAAAGTCCAATTGCCTTTTGAGATTATCTTTTAATAATCATGACCTGTATGACTGAGAATCTCCATAGACATTTAGGACTGAACTTGATATGGCATCACACTTGATACTTCACTCTCATTCCACAATGCCAACGAAGCACTTAATGAGTAACAATTTTAACCAGATTTCTGTTTATTAACATACCTATATTTATTTTATTTGCTAATCACAACATGCATAATATCACAAGTGATACTTTGTCAAACTTGTCAAATGCTTTGCTGAAAATATTTAGCATTTTCACAATTTATTAAATATTTTTGATGCCTTCAAGTCAGTTTTTGATTCTTAGTGACTGCCTAGACAAAGTCCCTGCAGTTTCCTTGGCAAAGTTTTTTTTTTCAGAAGTAGTTTGCCATTGCCACCTTCCTAGGGCTGAGAGAGAATGACTAGCCCAAGGTCACTCAGTTGAGATTGTGTCAAAGGTGGGACTAGAACTCATGGCGTCTTAGTTTCTAGCCTGATTTCTTAACTGCCAGACCAAACTGACTCTCACTGAAACATTTACCCAGCCAAATAATGGCTTGTTCCTGACAAATCAAGTCTGGTTTCTGATAATTGTTGCATTGTTCTCAGGGTATTTATGTTTTGGTTGCTTTATGATCTGCTCTAGAATCTTCCTTTGTGAAATGTTCTGTAGTTCCGAGATAACTGGGTCCTTGAATACCCTTTGCAGATATGTATAATACTTTCCATGCTCCAGTTGTATTGTGCCTAATTCCCCAAGTTTTGCATTTATTAATTAAGGTTAAGAAAATCTAAAAAAGCATCACTCTTTCCAAGGATTAACCTGCCCCATATTAAGAAAAAGGGCAAGCAATTAAGGGATAGGCCTTCAACATATCTTTGCTTGACTTGTTAGGCTGAGTATATTTCCTTCACATCCCCTTCTTTTGCCACTTGATGAATTGACACAAAACATGCAGCAAAGATTATGGCAGTCTCTCATATCCCATCTCCTCACTCTGTAATATGGTGCCTGCAATTTGACTATCAAGCATTTTCCTCAGTCAGTGACACTCAGACAGCAGCCACTGCTTTCAAGTAGTTTGCATACACTGAATATTATATATTCTACAGTCTGAGTGTAAAAGACAAATTATTTACTTAATTTTAAGTCAACATGACCTAGTTTGTAAACCATAACATATGACCTATGATGTTGTGAAATTCAAGTCAATTGTAGTTTATTTAACACATTAGGATTAAACAAATGTGGATTAGCCATGGCTTATGTAGCAAATGTGGCAAACTAGAAGGCAAATTATGAGCAAAGTTGTAGGAATGAATCTGGAGTGCCTGAAAACTCTTCTGGGGTCCAGATTCAAACAATCACTTTTTATTTGTCAAAGATCTATTGCCTTTTCAGAAATAATAGATCAGTTCAGTGCAGTTCTAATTTTAAATCTCCTTTCATTTACATTACTCCAGCTTGGTCTTGCTGGAAATAGGACTTGTTAAACATATCAATAGATCTGTCAGATTGGATTCCACAGGGAATCTTATATCTTATCCCTTTATCCCTTATCCTCTTCCTTATTATTTTAAATGTTTACGTCTTACATCATTTTATGGTTTTATTCTGGAATTTACCTGCAACAATAATATTGAATGGTATAATTGATAGCTGGACATAAGGAAAGTTGTCACATGTAAGCCTCATGGAAATGAAACTAAATTCATTTTAATTAAGCTTCAATTCAGCTCTGAATGCAACCCCCCAAATATAATAAATAAGATCAACACCACAAAATCCACAATACCGTTTGTTATAAAAAAATGGTGAAGGTTTTCCCTGCCAGTTGTGGCCAATTCAAGGCAGGTGCTCATATCCATTTCATAGCTGAAGAGCCAACATTATCCGAAGATGCTTCCGTGGTTATGCGGCCAGCATGACTGATGTTGAGGCATCAGTATGCTGTTACCTTGTCACTGAAGGTGGTATTTATCTACTTACATTTTTACATACTTTTGAACTGCTAGGATGGCAAGGAGCTGAGGCAGGAATGGGAGCTCACCCCATTACGAGGCAGTGCTTGGGTCTCAAACTTGAGATTCCAACCTTCTGATTGACAAGCTCAGTGTCTTAATCACTTGGCCATTGCATCAACAACAATAATGTTTGTTATGCTGGAGGCAAAAATATTAAGAACAACTGTATTGACTCTTTCTCTAGCAGAGGGCAATAGAAAAGGCAAACATAGGCTAAAGTTGTTGTTACACCAAATTCAAGAAGATATTGAAGTTTTATGATTTTGTTTTTTATTATTTTTGTTGTTTAAAAAAGCTGCCTGTAAAACCATCTTGATCATATGCTTATGCAATGCTGTGAAAATAAATGTTATTATAGAAAAGAGACAGAGTTTCCAGAGACAGAAAAGAGATGTTAGCAGTCACCTGTGCTATTCAACCACAGCAGGTCAATTCTCCTTAAGTATTTATTAGAGCTACTTTGGTGTAGTGGTTAAAGGTATCAGACTATGAGTTCTAGTCCTGCCAAGGTCAGTTTGGTGACCTTGGGCTAGACTTTCTTTCTCCCTCAGCCCTTGAAGGAGGGAGACCTTCTTCTGAAAATGCTGCCAAAAAAACCCTGTATGGACTTGCCTAAGACATAAGAGGTAAAGTCTTGAAGGCACACACACACACAAACATGCAAAAGGAGCAATTAATAGCTGTAGAGCAGAAAAACAGGTATTGTTATTGCATCATTGAGCTTTTTCTTCCATGGCTGATGGTGTTCTAAGCTGGGGAATGATTTCTTCAGGGGAAAACCTAGGTTCTTTGCTTCTTTGCTATGGGGCTGTGATCCAAATTGGTTTCTCTCTGAGTCTTCTTTCCAGTATATTCCAGTAATATCACAATCTAGCATGGCTCTAAGACCTGTAGAATAAGGTAAAATTGTAGCCATGTCATACCTTCACGATGTATTTTACTTTAACTGGAATGATCCTTAGGTTTCAGAAAGTTGCTATAACATATTTCTTCACTTAGAGTCAATTTCATGCACTTAAATACAAGACTATTCTAATTACACTGAAATGGAATGTATTTATGTCTTCTTTTTTAAAATAAACCTATATTATTTTTAATAGTGAATATATAAAACTACAATAGGTTATATTAAGTAATCAGTAAAATACTTTTGGTATTTTACTGATTAACTGTATAAATTAAATGCAATAAAATATGAAATAAAAGGTTAATAGAAAAAGAAAACCTATCCTCTTTGTAACCCAGATTTAATAGAACCAAAGCTCTTCATGAAATGAGAAATTTTGTATTTTAGAAATATAATTGATTATTCATATATTAAGATATTTAACTATTTCTTTCAAACATATTGCCATTACGTAATGGATTGAAACCCATAAAAATTAATACAAACCAGCAATCTAATGTTCAGTCCTGTGTCCTTTTGATTTTAAAATTGGGTCCTTTCAATGTTTTTCCAATGGAGTGGAATGAATCTTTTAAAACAGAGAATATTTCTATATATGGTGGCCTTGGATAAAGTTGTCAAAATTCTGGTTTCCTGCTACAAAATGGGTGAGATATTTTTGTTATATTTTAATTGAAGGAGAGATTTACTTCCCATGATACATCTTTTACTATTTGACTGCCTGACTCTCAAATAATGAGGTTTCTAATAGATCAAATTTTTGCAGAGTCCTAAACCTGGTGGAACTGCTAGTCTTTGTTATATAACCAGAAGCCAAATAAAGTATACTAAAATAATAATCTCAGCTGAGCTGAATTTGTTAATGATTAGTGTAGTCATGTATTGATTCTCTGTTAGCCTCTATGATTCAATAGTAGAGATGAAGGTCACCTTTGTCTATTAATATTTAAAGAGCAGCAAAAGGCTTCAAGTACACAATCAAAATCCCCAAAGAGGATTACGACCTTTCTGACGGCAGAATAAGGAATAAGGAATAAAAAAAACTGGAATAAGGCCAGTTTTCTTTCATTTTCACTTAGTTTGAAATATCTCATAATGGCAAACTGAAAAAGTACTCACAAAGTGGCATTTCAAGAAATCAGTAACAAGATCCTGGCATAAATCCTGCAGTGTGATTTTCAATTAATGTCAGTCTATACTTGAGTTAGGCTAAAAAGCTGCAAAATCAAGAAATTAGTCACAAGGTTCATTAATGGATCTATATTAATATAAGAGAGGTTATTGTATTATTAAACACTCTTGAAAAAGTGATACATTGAGTATTACTTCGTGTCCAGATATTTTTTATGTGAATTTGAGTTTGTTGATGAACCTAGAGACTTATTCTTATGGTGGAATGTAGAGACTTATTCTTGTGGTAGAATGGCAGAGAAATACTTCTGACAAATTTACAGCAAGATATGAAGACAAGAGGGATGAGATGGCATGAGCAGTTATGACGCTGAGCTTGTCAGCCAAAAGTTTGGCAACCTGAGTTCAAGACCCAAGTGCTGCCAACAGGGTGAGCTTCCATTGTCTTCCTAGCTCTGCCACCCTAGCAATTCAAAAGCATGTAAAAACGCAAGTAGATAAACTGGTACCACCTTGGTGGGAAGGTAACACTGTCCATGTGCCTCGACATATAGTCATGCCGGCCACAGGACCATGGAAGAGTCTTCAGATAAATGCTGGCTCTTCCGCTAGGAAATGGAGATGAGCACCTCCCCCTAGAGTTGGCCATGACTGGCAGGGGAAACCTTTACCTTTATGAAGACAAGAGCTTTCCCCTCATCTCCCTCCCCCCAGTCTTGTTCTGAGCATTCAATTCCATGACCAACCCCTTTGATTGTTATTTTCTCAACAATCATTGAGCAAGTTCACTTTTAACTGAGCTGCTTTCATGTTTTATATTTTTAAACTCTTAAATAGATGTTTTTAAAATTTTAAATGTAACAATTAAATTTTGGATTTTTCTGTTGCTTCCTTTGGGCCCTTTTTATTTTCATCCTTGAGTACATTTTAAAACAGATTCTCTTGGAACAAGAAAGTGGCTCCTCCAGACAAATGTGGTCTATCTTTGACCATATCAAAGGTCTTATGCAGATGCACTGAAATATGTAATATGTATAATCTATTAGCCAAATTTTGATAGTAACATATTTTGCAGATCTCACATATAGATAATTTCCTATGTAAGAAAAAAAAAATCAAGGTATTTGTAATGCTGAAATGGAAAAAAAGAGAATTGCAATTAAGCATGTCAAATCTGCAAATTATTTTTATTTGAGGTTCTTTGGCTACTGCAATTAATGCAATATTGTTATTAATATTGTTCATAAGCACTTTGAAGTTTTGTATGGAATGATTTACATAATAAATCTTGTCAAAATGAGACGCAATTGGTATAAGAAAATAAAGTTAATTTGTAAAAAAATGGATTGTCATTCTTGCAATTACATAGATGCTGCCATCCATTAATGCATCATAACCTATTACAAAAAGATCACACAATGCTCAGAGCTTTATTTATACTGTTAATGTCATTCTATCATTCAGCTTAACTAAATCCACCTAAATTTACTGAAGCTAGCTGTAATGCCAAATACATTGTATTCTCCAGCAAATAAAAAAGCTTAAAATTGCACTGTACAGCAATCATTTAATGTGTCCATTGGTTTTCACTGATTCTGAATAAGGCTGATAAAGATTTATATATACCAAGAGCAATTTAAAGAGTTTTCTAAGAGTGTCATTAGCAAAATTAAATAAATACTCTCATATCTCCCCTTTTTTCTAGCAAACAGCTAGCACAGAGACACATATAGCCAAAAAGCCTGCTTCACCAAACAGGAGACCCTTGTTTAATAGATTCAGGTGAACATCACAGTTCCAAATATTGAGACACAGAGTGTTAAAGTACCAGAAGCATTTTGAAATTAAGATCTACCCCCATTCCTCATTTCATGAGATTTCAGTTTTAAAGGAAAAAAACAAGAGGAAATATTTAACATTTGGAACTATCCAAGATAAATTTCTACTGAAACCATCAACAGTAATCAGGAGCTATAAGATTTCCTAGTGTTTTTGTACCAAATATCCAAATGCTGCCATTATTACCTGTTTCAGATTAGGCCATTCTTTAGGCAGAATGTGACAGTGAATGTCAATTTTCATTTCTGCAGGTTCTCCTGAGGATTAAACAGCAATAAAGATGTTTTTCCTCACTTTTAAAACTTTACTCAAGCCTATTTAGTACTTATCAGCTTTTGATTAACCTTAGTGGCTGTTCAGGTCTTCCAACCCTATTGGGGTGGCTGCCTAGAAGAACCAATCAGGCCGAGTTTCAGAAGAACTGCACTATGCAACACTGAGCTGCTGGGGGGGTGTACAAAGCTAGGTAGCCTTGGCACAAAAGTGAGCGGCACAGTCCATCAGTTCTGCTTTTGAACAACCTCTTCTGTCCAACTTGTTCTGCACTGCTTTTTGCTGTGAGGGCAACCAAAGCCTTAGATTCCGCAGTCTCTTTCTTTTTTTCTTCTTCTTCTCTTTTTATCAGGCCAATCAATCAGCCTACAAAGTGGTTGATTCCCCCCAAAAAAAGAATGGAAGCAGAGGGAAACTGCTAAGGTTGGTTAGCTGCTTCCAACAGCTGCAGCATGCAACTTGTAAGGGTTTTCCTGGGTGAACAGCAGCCTTTCTGGGGGAGGAAGTGGTATCAGATATTTCTCCAGATTCTTTTTCTTTTCATTAAGACTAGTGTGCAAACGCATGAGTGTGCAAATTCATTAAGCAGCTTGCTTTCCTTCTGGTTTATTTATTTATTATTTCTTTATTTATTTTATATGCCGCCAAAATCCGGAGACTCTCGCTGGCTAACAAGAACTCTAAAAACATTCATTAAAAACATTTAAAAAATAAAATAAAATAAAAACATTAAAATCAAAATAAAAAACCTGGCAGACTAGCGAGGTGGTTTAATAATTAGGAAGAGGTCTTTGTAAAACTTCAATGTCATTCCTCCTCAAAATCACAATGTAGCTTCTTGTATCCTTTGGGATGGAATGATGCTTGGTAGAAGAGGCAAAAAAAAAGACTAATATGTATAAAATCTCAGGCAAGCCTCTTCTTCCTAATGGGAAAGTGATTCTCCCCTTTTTCAAAGAGCTGCTGGGAGGAAACTGAAAAGAGAGATCATGATGGACTTTTACGACTGAAAGCATCTTCTTTTATCACCCTACCAAGGACAGAAAGGAAGTTCAGTGGCTGGACAAAAGCCCAAGTCACTGCCACTGCCTCTCCCTCTCTAGGATAACTGCCTTAACAATTCTTCTTCTTCCCTCCAAAAAGCGAAGGTCCAGTCTGAGGAGCCCAACTCCTTTAATGCAACAGGAGAACGGGACTGAAGAGAGGTGGACTTTTATTCTCTGAGATATACTACTCTGTGCAGTTAATCTTGACTTGAGACAAGAATCTTCCAACCCTCCCCAGGTGCCTCCTCAAAGGAATCAGTTGCTAGATGCCTCATTTTCATTCTGGCCAACTTGGCCCAATCAGAGGCTCTTGCAATTGACAAAAAGGGAAGGAACAGGAGAACTGATTAGCAAGTTTAAAGTGCAGATAGGTGGGCTTCATTCAGGAGCCAATGCTTGCACTTGTTTCACAAACACAAGACCATGCAAACACAATGATTCTGTTTGCATCATTCAATGGCGTTGGTTCCTTGCAAAATAATGTGAAGAAAAAGAAATTGCATTGAAAAGGCCAGCTGTAGCATCTGGCTCTGCTGCCAATAAGTGGTGTCAGAGGAAAATGTGTTGTAAAGACATTACAACTGACCAGCCCACAGGCTGCCTCTTCCAGGATTTTAATATTTTCATTACTGCACAGAGATGAAAGACATACTGCAACTCCTCTCCTCCATCACTAACCAGAGCAAATTTTTTCCAAGGCAGGTCTCTTCTTCCAGGTGGGAAATTTGTGCATGTGTGTAGATTTCCAGCATGGGGGAGAAGAGAATGGCTACTTCAAGTGCAGAGCCTTACAATTCATAGTTGTCAGTAGAACAAAACTCTCTTTCCAATTTAGGCTTGAAAGAAGACAACCTATTATTGCCCTGAAAGTAAAGACATTACTTTCTATGAGGGAAGCAACAAGACTGGCTGTGCTGCAAAAAAATTAAGTTCTAGAGGCAACAGTTCTAATCCTGACATGTTTTCTTCCCATTTCAAGGATGGTAAGAAAGTATATAAACATGGCTGTATGGATATATTCACAGAAAAACATTAATATAAATTATTTCTCTGTGCATAAATGTGTCTGAAGAAAAAGGGTTAAATCCTCTCCCTTCCCAGGCTGCAATCTAGATTGCTAGTTCTGGCTTCTATTTTGCAAATAGGAGCCAAGTGACAAGTCTAAGCACAGGTTCATCTTGGACAGAGTCTGACTCCTTTGTTAACTTCAACGTCAATTGAAAAACAATGAAGTAATTAAGAAACAGAAAAAAACTGACAAATTACTGTACAGTCATATTAGCTCCAGCTTGTAACAGAGAAAGATAAAGCAATTGCAGGAAGCTAGGTAAATATTGTTGCTACGGGGAAAAAACAAGGATAATAGCATTGTACAACCTCATCCTCTTCACATACGAAAAAAGGGTGTTTCTATGCTGCCTGAAGAAACTTTTGAACAAATTATAATCAAATCTGGACTGAAAGAATATAGAAATGTTGCCAAACATTACTGTAGATGAGAGGTTATTGATTTGTTTATCCAACAGGTAAAATCAGGGATATCAATCACCGATCACATCATTTTGGAGTAGCCCTTATAGGAATACCCACTGATTTCAGGATTCCTAATCAAACAGTATTGTCCTTGTTATCTTCTGAAAATTAACAGTTTATAAATTCTAATACAGGAATGAAATTGCAAAATCAATGGAGGAAATCACACTGATAGTACTGAGATTTTTTTTTTTGATGGCGGACAGAGCGGGTGTGGAGTGTGGAGCTCCGACCATCCCCAGGGAAGATTGAGGGGCCTGTTTTTTTTTCTTTTTTCCTCCCCCTCCCTGTTGTGTGATCCATCTGGCGCGGGCGCCAGCTGCCCAAAGCTGAGGACTCCCATTTTTGCGGGTTGGTGGAGCAGGCTCCGGGGTTATGTTTTTGCGGCCGGTGGAGGCAGCGGGGAGAGTTTCCACTGGTGAACTGCTGATGCATCGGAGGCCTCATGAGGGGCCTCAAGGCCCAGCTTAGTGCGGTGACAGACCTGGCCCTGGTTGTTCTTTGCGGCGAGTCCAGGGGAGCAGCGGGGCCTGTGATACGACTCTTGGGATGGTGCCAGTGGCCGAGGCCTTTTTGACAGCGTCCAGCAGAGCCTGGAGTGGCAGCAGCGAGAACAATGAGGCTGCTGCGGGGCTGCGTCCATGACTCACTTGGGCCTGGTCTCGGAGGATGTGGCTGGCTGGATTGAGCTGGGGGCCATCACCCACCCGGTCAGGATCAACTGTTCGGCGGCCAGACCTTTTCGGGTTCGGCTTGGAGCAGTTGGTCTCGGCCTGCGATGGTGGTGGCCTTGATAGCCGATCCAGCGCCTCTGAGTGCCGAGGCCTCTTCGTGTAGCCTGGAACTCTACGGCTCGGCGGACCAGAAGACAGCGAGAGGCTCGGAGGACATTCGCCGATGTGGACCCAGTGGAAAGGGGAGGACATTCTGGACTCTTTATTTGGACTGGGTCAGCTAGCCCAGCCTCATAAGAGGAACTGTGGGCCAGGGTTGGTTCAGGGCTGGCCCCTGGGTGTGAGCC
>JANHZU010009349.1:79484-95369 GCA_032468055.1 Acrochordus granulatus | reverse complement strand
AGGGACAATCATTTCTACCTCAAATTCAGTTGAAAATGATTTTTTGGTGAATATTTTTGGGGGCATGGAACGGATTAGCTGACTTTCCATTGTTTCCTACGGGAAACTGCGTTTCTCTTTTCGAGCATTTCGCGCTAAGAGCGTTCTTCCAGAATGGATTAATCTCGTCCTGTGAGGCACCACTGTACATGCAATGAAGCAGAACGGTTCTGAGTGAGTGACAGGGAGAACAGAAGCCATCACTCCTATCCTCCCAAACATCGTTTTGTTTGGAGTATACATGCAACTTCCTACAAAGCTATAAGTTAATTGACCTAGTCTTGTTCCTCTTATGCCCTTTCATTTCTCCACACCTGCTTTGCATGCACTCTGACCCTGAAGTAGTACAAGATGGAGGTTGTAGACTACAGTCCAAAACGTCATTCTTCTTCCTTTCCCATTCAAGGCCCTGGCAATAGCTCGGTGGCGTTCAATAGCCCGTCTGCTTTTGACTATGTTAAACTGCAATATGTGAATAAAGATGCCACCAGGGTTCAAACCCACTTCAAGGTACACCCTTCCCTCTCTCTCTTCAATCTCTGACTGTGGAAAGATGGGTTTTGCAGCTGTGGTTGTGGGTCTGATACGTTTAAGGCTGCAAGAGGGTAATGTGAAATCAGAGGATTTGGGGTCTCACAATTTGCAGAGTTGCGCCGGAAGTTCTTTTCTTCTTCCACCATAATCACCAAGAAAACCCAACAGGCTGCCCTCAGCTGGGAGATGGCCCAGAGTCCCTGGGAGTCTGGTTGTATATAAATTGAATATACTGTTGTTGTGACATCAGAGTTGGGAAACTCCAGCGACCGCTGCATTCCCATGGCACGAAGTGTTTAGGCACAAGTATGGTGATCCTAGTTTATGCGAGAACGAGTTGAGGGGGAACTCTAACGCGTTTTCCAAGCAAGAAGGACCGGCGCCTGGCCGGTTCCAGCAGCTGCTTTCAAGGTTTGGCTTTTAAGGGACTTCGGCGCGTCTGCCGGTAGTTTCTGGTTTGGAAGCGCGGAGAGCAGATCCAACGCCACCGTACCCGGCGTGAGCCGGGTAGGAGCTCCGCACCGAGCGAGCCCCTTCTGGAGTTTGGACGCCTCCCGCGCCCTTCGGTCGGGGAAGACTTCGAGCGCGCCGCCGCCTCGTGAAGAGTAGGAGGAGCTCCGCGCCCAGGCGGATTGCCGGTGGGTCCCACCTGCGGTGGACTGGCGAGGAAGAGCGGCGGCCGGGGCAGTTCGCGGCCGGTCCGTTCGCGCGGTTCTTCCACCCCGCGCCGCCTTCAGCGCGCTCTCCTCCTCCTCCCGCCGCCGCCTTCTTTCCCCGCTCGGCTTCCCATCTTCTTGCTCCGCCAGCCATGGAGGCATTTCCAGTCGGGGACGAGGTGGGCAGCACCCCAGAACCCACCGTTCTGCAGCCTTCCGGGAGCGCTCCCACGCCAGCTTATCCTGCCCTCGGCCCGCACCAAGGGGAACACCTGCGCGTCGGGGAGGAGGTACAATTCAGCGAAGAGGTGGAAGACAGAGGTGAGCCCTGCGGTCTGAAGGACGCTTCCCGCCGCCCTCATCCCCGCCTCGTCCTCGGTCAGGTCCTGCGGCGCACGTTGCCCCACCCACCCACTCTGCCAGCCAGCCTGCCTCTCTCCGCTCCGCTTCTTTTTCTTAAGTTGCTGCTTTTTCGGAAGCCGCCTCACGGGGCACATTCACCAGCCCCCCTGGCGAATTCTGGGGGTTCCCTGCTTTGTATATCGATGCTTCTCCACCGAAGACCCCCCTTTGTCCCTCCTACTTGAAAAAAATGGTCAGTACCTTGCCCGGCTCTCCCCCACCCTTGGTTTCGCCTCAGAGCCGCTTCTTCGACATCTCCACACACCCTGAGCAACTCTTGGCACCCCGACGGCCAGCGCGCGCTCCTTTGCGCAGAGCTGCGTTTGGCTAAGTCACGAAGTCCTCCTGCAGCTCCTCAGCGCTTCGCAATCGCCAGGCTCAGATCCGCTCTCGTTGCTGGGAGTCGCTGAAGTCTGCGCCGTCCTTTACTTCCAAAACCCACTTGCCCCCTTTTTCCCCCTTAAAGCTTCCACCTCTTTGGCTTTTCATTGCTCCTCTCCTGGCCAGCCTCCCTTTGCCCACACCTGTCTTGGCAGTCGTTCCTGCGGCACTGGGATTCGCAGAAGTTTATGCGACAATAAATAGCTTCGTCTTTACGGGTCCCCAAGACTCCTCGCCATTTTCACCTTTAACACCGGTGCGAGGGCCTCCGTTGATTTCTCTTTCCTGCCCTTTACCATTCCGCCTTCGCTTTTTCCTCGTTTGGGCAAAATCTGTTTTCTCACTTGGGCAGCTTGCCAATTAATTGGCGAGTTGGTTCCTGCATTTCCCCCTGATTTTTTTTCCTTATATGAAAATATGCAGTAAAGCATAGAAAAATAAAATGCCACCCACTTTTTAAAATGTGTGTGCTTGAAGGCTTGTATTCAAAATGCAAATCCAAATGCATTCACTGACTTGCAAGCAGGCTGCCTCATTCATTGCAAAGAAAGGATGCTGTGTCTCCATTCTCCACCCTTCCTTACAGGGAAGGGACACTCAGCCTATTGTCTCCTGACAGTGGCACCTGCCTTGCACGTGCCTGTTCATTGGCTTTGTGTATTTTTATTTCTTTCTTTGAGTCCCCCTCCATTTCACAATGACAAGGAAGTTCCCTTTGAATTCAGACATTCCTTTGAAGTTACTCCTTGTTCCTTCCTTTTAGTTACTGTTTATAATTGTTGTTTCAGTGGCTTCTTTTAGATTCGTTCCCCAGATGACATTCTGGCGATAGTTTTATTTGTGTAAAATTGGTGGTGGTGAATGAGGTGGTGTGTCAGTTTTTAAATTAAAAATAGTTAACATTTAAGGCAGCTTGCTTATTACTTTGGAACTACGGGAGGTATGTCAACTATATGTAAGGTCCAGTTTCAAGAGTTTAGAGTCAGAAATAGAATGGTCTTTTTATTTAACCAAGAATGCTTGTCCACTATTACCTTTTGCACTATATGCTCAGGCTGAGATTTCTCTCAGATCTGTGAAAGAAGAACTAAAATGATAAAATAGAAAATAAGAGTCTCTTGGGGACATAAATGGAAACAAAAGAATCCCCTAAGCTTATTTCTGTATTTGCCTTTTTTCCCCTCAGTAATACATCTAATGTGGATGGTTATTTGCAGGAAATCTTAGAAATATTTTTATTAATTGCACTACCTGAACTTTTACTCAATGCTTTTCATTGAGTCACAGTACATGAAGGTTTTAGATGTGCCCATCTAAAAAGTTTAATGTCAGCCTTGCCATTATATTATTTATAAAATTTCTCCCTTTCCCATTTATTGGAAGATAGAGAAATTTAGGCTCAATAGAGTAAGAAATAATCAGAAATATAAAATGCAGTATACAACATTAAATAGTACTAATTTCATAGATATGAGTGGAAATATCGTTCATATAAATTATAACTTATATGTTTTTTCCATCTTTATTNNNATGTTTTTTCCATCTTTATTTAAAAATAGGACAATGTATATTAGAATTTTATGATATAAACGCATTTAGTATTCAAAAACACAATTTTATCCAGGAATTGTGGCCTTGAAACAATGTATGCTTAATCAATTTTTGTATTGCTTGTTTGTAATTTAACTTATTGAATGGTTATTCTAGATTAATTTTGTGCATTTATATGCAGCATTACACTTATGGACTAAGAAAATATTTCTTCTACATAGTGGGTAGGGATATGATGCTTGTATGTAATTACAAAAGTCTCTGTCATATATCTTTATCTATATTCTATAGGTTCTTGAAAGTTTAACTGATGTAAGTAAATAACTACTGAATCATTTCCAGCTGGAAGAACTGAGTAGTATGTGTTTTATCTGACTTAATTTAACAGATCCACTTATTTTTGTTTCAGTTAGAATGCATAGGTTTTAATTAGGTAGCAATTGTAAGCAATTTAAATTAGAAAATACGGATTGGTATGGGAAGAAGAGTTGTATATCTTCCATTTATCATAGGCTTTAGAATTTTTTATTTATTATCTTATGAATAGCTTTGCTTGCTTACAGAACCTTGTAGTACTTTTTATTCTAGAATTCACTAATTTAGGGGGCTTTGTTTAATCCCTTGATATTTAGGCCTGATTTGATAAGACTATTTGTGCTTCCCTGTAAGATAATAGCAGTCAGTACGAAAGTAGGAATTTGCTCTTTTCCGATAAATTAAAATGACATTTAAGGAAAAGAGAGGGGAGATATTTGAGGGGATATTTGGATATTTCTCAAATATCATTAAATAGACAAGCTAAATTTGCTGATATAACAGTAAATTTAGGATTGAAAAAAGAAAATAATAAAATGGAAACAAATTCTGTTACCATCTATATCTATGCTCTACTTTTCAGATATGTCAGCTCTCTTGCTCTCTTTCTTTTTACTTTAATAAAGCTACCTTTTAGGTTTGTGCTTCTGATTGACAGGAATCCCAGGGAAGCTTTCCTTTGTGCTTTGACATCTAATTAAGAATTGCAGTATAAATACAGAGCCATAAGGATAGTGTAAAACCTTCATATATATACAATCTCCTTTATGATTAGAGTATGCTCTAGGCAGTAATTAGACTGTTTCAGCCTTATAGAAATATAGGCTCAGAACTGAATTGACACTCCTATATTTCCTTTATTAGTAATAAAATGATTGATTTGGCCTATACTTTAGGATACAAATACACATAGGGCGTACTTGGTTAATTCTGTACAGTTATAATTTGTGGGAAGCACTAGAGTAAAGCACCAGACATACATTTGTTTTTCCTCATCAGGTTTACTAGAAAGCAGTACAAGACTAAAACCTCATGAAGCTCAAAACTACAGAAAGAAGGCATTGTGGGTTTCATGGGCCTCCATTATTGTTACGCTGGCTCTGGCAATAGCTGCTTTCAGTAAGTATTGAACCACCTTTAGATCTTTAGACTGTATCTTCTGTAAGCTTAATATTGAATTAATACAATGTTAATATAATGCACAATATGATACTGCCGAAATTGCATAGAAAAAGCTGTCTATTCCATTTCTCCTGAAAGAAACATAATTGTTGAAGATTAGAAAAAAGAATAGATTTTGGTGTTTTTTTGAACTTATATAGATATGTGTGTGCATTTTAGTCAAAAAAAGTATGGGTTGTCTTTTTTAAACAAGTTCCTTGAACAACTTCAGTATTCTACAGTGACATAAAGACAAAAATAATTCTTGTAATAAAACAGCTAGTTAGTATTTGAAGTGCAGCGTACCATTATGATGGGATTACGTCTTCCTTGAGATAACTTTAATGATACCCGTGTGTATATGATTTTCTGCTTTAGACTATTTAAGTTAATATTCCATTGAATATATTATTTTTTGTCAATTAGCCTATGCGGACTCCAAAACTGAATTTTGTTTTAAAAATCAGATGAAGGAAGGTTATTTCATTTAAAAATTAAGCAAGTAGCTCAGCACAATGATAAAATGTTATACACTTGCTGGTAGGGAAACTAACCTATGAATAATGCAAAATGGTCTTGAACTCAATAGAGTAAGCTTGGTTATGAGATGCAAAATTTGATAACGGTTACAAAAATCAGTTTCATTGTTTTAATTGAAATGCTAGAATATTTATTCTTCACTATAAAAATAGAATTAAAAAGACAAAGGATTTGTGTGAGATAGTGAAAATAGGATCTTAATGCGAGAAAGGCGAACTGCGTGCCTCTGCAGCATATGTTCTTGTGCTAATCTGCAGCAGTGGGCTATTGCTGAAAGTTGGTGTCAGCTCCCAAGGGGGGTTATTAGTCTTTGGCCAAATGGGCTCTGCAGAATTTAGCATATATTGCTCGGAGTAATTTGTATGGAAAATGCATACACCATGTATCTGTTTTTCAAAGGAAGGATGGACATATAAATGCAGAACTCATCTGTAGATCAAAATACAGCTTCTATAGATTTATTTTATCACTGATAAAATTTGCTACCTAAAATTGGGACAGTGCTCAAACTGGAGCTGTGGCTAGGATAGCAGTCTATGGCTAAAAAAAGGGATTAGTGAAAAAGATCTTTCCAGGATATCTTTTCCCCTTTCTTTTAATCCATTATATTACATTAAAATACATTAAGATGTAGTATTAGTAACGTTGCACTGTATGTTCTCAATATGCTGCTCTTAACAATCTTTTTGTATCTTTTGCTTGAAGTATGTTCAGATGAAATCAGTGGAGCATAATTCTTAACATTGACCAAATGTGCTATTTTACATTAAAAATTGGGATAAAACTTTCTAAATGTCACTTGGTATTACTATATTAAGACATGCTAGTAAGCAGGGACTTATATTGAAAGTGGGAGAACAGAGTATGTCTGAAACTGAAGTGTTGTATCTAGGGTACCAAGGAGATAAAGACCAAGGTTTTTAGAATTCCTATTATCACTTATAGTAAAAGGTAAAGGTTTTCCCTTCAAGTCGTGGCTGACTCTAGGGGGTGGTGTTTATCTCTGATTCACAGCTGAGGGAACCAGACATTTACATGGTAATTGGCTGGCATGACTATACTTCAAGGCACATGGAATGCTGTTACCTTTCCCACCAAAGGTGGTACCTATTCATCTACTTGCATTTCTACTTGCTTTTGAACTGCTAGGTTGGCACAAGCTGGAGCAAGTAAGATATCACTTATATCCATAGCCAGATTCTTCAAAGTTGTCTTATGTTCACAAACTTGATAACTGTCCATTGCAACTTTTTTTTAATAATTTAGGGACATCTCCTTTTTTTAATTGAAGCTCAAAATATCTCTCTCAGCCAGCAACATGAATAGAATTAGGACTTTGCACTGTAATGCATCCCTAGGCATTCTGTTGGAAATAACCCATCAAAGTATTCAATGGAAGTAACTTCCAGATAAGTAATATTATGGCCTACATGTGGAGTGATGTATAGTGGAACCTTGGATTGCAAGCATCATTCATTCCAGAAGAATGCTCTTAATCCAAAACGCTCTTAAACCAAAGTCAGTTTTCCTATAGGAAACAATGTAAAGTCGATTGATCTGTTCCATGCACCCAAAAATATTCATAAAAAATAATTTTCAGTAGTATTTTATGTAGAAATGATTGTCCTTAATATCTGAAACAAGTAACAATGATTAATATACAATATCAAGTAAAAATAAAACAAATTAACCAGCACTTTAACTTTTGCTAGAAAATTTTGAGGCAGGCGTCCCCAAGGGCCCATTCTAAGCTGGGCAGAGAATAATGACTGTGGTTCAGTTAGGGTGATGGTTCTTGATGGTCCCTTGGTTTATGGAAGAGGATTTCCACCTAGCCTTAAGTTCTGTTCTCTCTTGTTTCTGTACAGTTCTTAGGAGGTTCATCTGGCCTTTCCTGGGAGGGGCGGGTTGCTTTAGGGTTAATTTTATCACTATGGATCTTCTCTGAGGCAGATTCTGGCCATCAGCTGCTGCTCGGCCAGCTGCTGTCTGGCGGCCCCTGTTGGATTGGGAGGATCCTCTGCTGCCGCTGCTCAAGGGAAAAATGGCCTTTTCCCTTTTCCCTTGACAATGTCTTTCCGGGGGTCTTTCCTGGGTGATGTGGTAATGTTTCTTATCATAACCTGCCTCCGTGCTATGAGAGGGGGAGAAGAGATGGGCAGGAGGGGGACAGGTTGGATGGTGCTGTGTGAGGAAGGCTGTCTGTGTGCGTCTCTGTGTATGTGTGAGTGAGTGATAGGGAAGAGGGAGGGTCAATCTTCCTACACTTTGAGAAAAGTCCTGGCTGAGGAGAAGAGGGGGAGGGTGGCTGCCTGGAAGGAGAATCTGGAATCTGAATCTTGGGAGTTCTTTCTCTTAAATTACTTTCACTTAATTTACGCTTTTTACTCAGCGAGAGAGAAGAACCATTAGCTCTGTTGTGAGATATCCTGTGTGAGCTCATCATGTGGTGATCATCTTGCAAGTTTTTGCTCGTTAACCAAATTAAATTTTTTTAAAAAAATTGTGGAACACTCATTCACTGAGGTACTCGTAATACAAGGTTCCACTGCATAGGATTTAGAATGCTAGATAAGAGAGAATAAAAGTAAAGGTTTCCCCTTTCAGTCAAGTCTGACTCTAGGGAGAGGTGCTATCTCTTTTTCATAGCTGATTGAATCATCACTATTGCTTGAAGACACTTCCGTGGTCATGTGGCTGGCATAATTATACATCAAGGTGCACAGAATGCTGTTACTCTCCCACCGATCCAGGTGATACCTATTTATCTACTTGCATTTTGCATATTTTCGAACCACTAGGTTGAGAAGAGTGAATAATGTAGACTCACCTGTTATGTGGTGCCTAGATCTCAAACTCAGGATATCATCCTTCCGGCCAACAAGCTTAGCATCTTAATTGCTAGGCCACCACTCCCCCTTAAGAAGAGATGCTGCTTAAGGAATGATCCGATGTGGGGAAAGGGCAGAGATGGCAATTGCATAACTTTTGCAGGGAAAGAAACTCAGTGGATCCTCTCTAGATTATTAGGTTGTAAAAAGAGATAGCGGGAGATTTGTACTTTTAGACTTGCAGGATCCTGGTAATGTAGCCTTATAATCACATATACTGTAAATAGCTTATCTGGTCTTCTTTAACTGGAAAGGCTGACAGTTTGTGTGTGGGTAAATGTAAGTAGGTTTATAATTCTTAGCAATGGGAGATCTATCTTATTTGTTGCTATGTGGTTTTTATTACTTTATGATTTTATTTTAGGCCACCCAGAGTTGTTTACCACAGATGGGTGGGGTATAAATTTAACAAATAAATAGAAGAGACTAAAACAAGTAGGAGTTCCAGTACAGATGCAGGAAGTTTCAAATATGATTATGCCACTCAGATGAGTAGGGGCCAACATCCTCAACAATTTTTAATGATATTTTTTATTGAAGTTTAAATAATAGGAAGATAAAAATACTAATACTGATTAAGAAAAATATAAAGAAAAAGTTTAGAGATAAAAAAGCAAAGAGGAAGAAAAATTACATTAAAAAAGGAAAAATGTATAAAGAAATGATTTCCTCCATTAAGGCAAGTACAAAGTTTCAGTCACATTCTCTAACATTTCAACCAAAAATTTCTTCATCCCATATCTCATGTTTTATTTATTACCAAACAATAAAGCCTCATCATTGAATCTTAATGAGCAAAAGTTCATTAACTTATTTTCTCTCAAAATGCAACAAAAAAACCCTCTTCTTCCCATTTCTTATATTTATAAACAAAAAAAGTTTAAAGCCTCATCATTCACTTAAGAAAAATTGTATTACGTGCTACCATAAACAACATAATAAAATTTTTAATCTTTAATCCCTTCAAGTAATTAATTTCTTATCTTTTCCTCACAGAAACCCCTTCAAATGTTTATTGCTTTCTTTTTAATGCCATAGCTTCTCAATTTCTCTAATAATACAACACAAAAAACTCTTCCCAAAATGTATTTATTAACAAATCTTTAAAGTCTCATTCAGTTCTGGTCAATAAAAACCCATTAAAAGGTGCTACAAAAAAAAATACACAGTTTTGTTGTTGTTCAGTCATACAGTCATGTCTGACTCTTTGTGACCCCATGGATTGCAGCATGCCAGGCCTCCCTGTCCCACACTGCCTCCCAGTGTTTGCCCAATCCCACGCCCATCACACTGACTATGCTATCTATCCATCTCATCCTCTGCCGTCCCTTCTCCTTTTGCCTTCAGTCTTTCCCAGCATCATGGTCTTTTCTAATGAGTCCTCTCTTTGCATTAGGTGGCCATAGTATTTGAGCTTCAGCTTCAGTATCTATCTTTCCAATGAACTGTCAGGGTTGACTTCCTGTAGGATTGACTGGTTTGATCTCCTTTCACTCCATAGACAGTTTAACCTTGATCAAATAAACCAACTGTATAAACCTCCTTACATTTAAAAGTCTTGGTGTTTATTCCTTTTCAGTAGTGTTCCAAAACCTGATTTATTTTCCTCCTCTTTATCTTTTCTCAGGAACGGCTTCATTTTTGTCAATATCATTCTGGTATTCTGTCAATTTTAAATCCATATCCAAAACAGCCTGATTTATCATTGCATCCCCTTCTACCTCTTCTTTTGATCTCATGTTTACAATAACATAATGTTAAGAAAATGTTCTGAGTACATTGTTGCCAAATATCCTTGGATTCTTCCAGAGTTAAAATACATTGTTCTATATTAGTGGATCTTTTCCTTTAATTGAAATCTTTAGTTCTTTCTCATTATTTTTAGTAACCAGCTTTCAGGGTTTTTCTGAAATTATTAATTGTGTTTTTCTCTAATTCACAGCATTTTCCTTGGGAAAATTTCTTAGACTTAACTTCAGAATCTCCATATATTTTAAGAGAATTTTTTTTACAGGAAGTACTATTATTATTTCAAAATCTTATTTCCAGTCAATCTGGCCCCTTAGTTCATTTAAAACTTTCTAAAGTCAGTGATTTTATCACCCTTTTGGTGCTTATTTCCAAATAAAAAGTTTTTTTTAAGTTCTTAAACTTACATGAAACTTCTCTTATGAGATTTGAAAAAAATCACCCAGTATAATAAAATCTGTCCTTCTGAAGGTTCTTAGTGTACAAAAAGCAATTTATAAGCCATTTCTAGAGCAAATGTTTAAGAGAGGAAATATCCTTTTAAAGGCGCTGAATCGTGGCTTGGGCAAAGCTGATTTTCCTGCCTTCCAGAGTTCTAAAACTCACTGGAGAGCACTGTTTTATGGTCTTGTCATGGTGAGCATCTGTATGGGGTATAGATCATCTGTATGGATGATCTTGGGTCTCCCCATTAATCTGGGGAGGAATTTAGGGAAACATCTGTTCTTGCAGAGCTGACTTCACGTGCCATTATTTCCATGGTACACTAGAAGATGTTTTTTTCTCATCAAAAATGTGTCCAAAGCAATTTGTTCAACAAAGTCTATGTTCATGTGCCCCACTGAAACATTTTTTTACAAGTTGTGAGAGCGTAATTTTTAATTATTTGGTGAAGTTAGGATTACAATTCCTTATTGTTCGATTCAATGGCACCTTTTTTATTTTGTATTTCCCTTCTATTGTCAGCAATTTCCATGTTTAGGCAATTGAAGAGCTGGTTGACAGCTTGCTGATAGTTACCAGTGTGATGTGATTGGCTTTTGCTGGTCTGAGAATCCTTTTAGATATCTGCTATTTATAGCATATATTTTCTAGCACATAATTCCTTACTTGTTGTTACTTCTCATTCAAACTGTTCATAATGGCAAAGTAATCAAATGGCAAATCAAATCCTACATTCAGATCTTAGTTGCAATCAAACTAGCTATTTTTGAACTGCATTGACTCATAATGATAAACTATAATGTGGTCTGTTGGGCTCTGTTGCAATATGTTATACAAACCAGCTACTATGACTTGTTCAATGAACCATGGTTAAATTACCATGAAGTGTTATCCATTCTTTCCTATATATAAATCAGAGAATTATGAGACATATGAATGAATCTACTGTTTCAAAAACAACATTTCATATGGCTAAATGTGGTATTTTCAGTATTTTCAGTAGTAAATAGAACTTTTTCTTTCTATTGAGACATGTCAAGCTGAAACTATAAATTTAGAATGAATTCATCAGATATTCTTAACAAACCATGGCTAATAAGGAATTATTATTCCTGTGTCATAATAAGTTACCTACCATTTGGTTTATTTAGCTAAGAGAAGGGTTTTTATCTTAGGGAGTAAGTTTAAGATTATTGAAAGTAATTTTTGTTCAGTAAAAATAACAAGATCTGGTTTTAATTAATACATTGCTTTAGATCATAAAGTAAAATCTCAGATCAAGATCTTTTCAGCTACTACAATGGCTCTTAAATTACTATTTCATATGGCAACTTTTTCCTTATGGTGTGAGAATTCCTAATGAAGAAGGTATTCTTGGAAGTAGAAATTTCTGCTTTCTTTGATGTTGGCTATAAAAATAAACTGGAGAGCATTATTCCTTTACTGCATTTCCTTTGGCATAGAAACATGACATATTGCATAATATAATTTACTTGCTTGTGGCTTAAGTTTGTTGTGTGGATTCATCTACTGTAGTTTGTAAGATATGATTTATATTTAGTGCATAGAGGGTATTAAGAGAAAGTATGTTTTCAGAGTTTACAGCGGGTGATAATTGGGTAGATTATGTTAATAAAATGCAAATAAAGAGTTAGGTGGGCAGTTCATTATAAGGATACAAAACTAAGAGTTTAGAGGTAGGGAAGTTAAAAGAAGAGAAGCAAATGATGGAAAGAGTAAAAAGATAAAAGTGTTTATATAGATAAAATAAAAGAAGCAGTGTAGACTTTGCTCTGTATTATGTCTAATGAGAAAGCATTTTGGCTGATATAACTCTGTAAATAGAAACCTGCATCTATACCAGGATTTTTCAAATTGTGGAATGGGATCCTGTGAGAGATGGAAAGAGGTTTGTGGAAGGAAAGAGGTCTACCTTTCATGGGGATTTTATAGAATTTTGAGTCTCAGAAGGGAAAAAGGCTAATTCATGTCTTAGTAAGCTATAGAAAGCACTGCCAATTTGTGATATATTGGCAGAAAAAAAGATTACAATGTATGTTTCAATTATGCTGATAGTATAGCACCTGTTTTTTAATCTTATAAATAGTACTACATCTATTTTAAAATACGATTATGACTTCAGTATGAAAACAAAATTGTATCAAGAGTAGATAAATATTGAGTTTGAGAGTCATGGAACAGAACTCATATAACTGAATTATATTGGTAGTACAAAAAAATTGAATTAGAGTCTAATGGAACATAACTATAGAAGTTCTAGAAGTCCACATTGGATGATAGTAGATTATTTATTAAATTTAGAAGCTGCCTGACTCTGTCGTAGCTCTGGGTGGTCTTTAGAATCAAACAGTTAAACCAGTGCAATACAGATGATTCCAAAAACATGAATCTAGGGGGGAAACGCACATATTCTGACTAACCAGATTTCCCCACAAGAGGCCTGCCTCCCACTTTAGCCCAACAGTTGGAGAAAGAGCCAAATGACTCTTGAATAAGGTCAGCCTGGAAACTGACCTGAATAAAGTCAGCCTAGAAGACATGCAGTTTCAGAGGGTAGCCATTGTAACTGAGAAGATACTTAGTCCAATCAAGTAATACTTTAATGGATGAGACCCAGAGCATGCCAACTTGACCAGACCATAGAGGATATGTAGAAATTATGGAGGTCTTTCAGATAACAGACCCTATGCCATAAAGGCTTTATTGGTGATAACCAGCACCTGAAATTGCATCTAGAAGTGTATTGCAATTAGTGTGATGGGTTACAGTGAAGCAGCAGTTTCCCAGGAAGGAGGGAGCACATTCTAGAAAGGGGAAGAGAGACATGAGACAGCATGGAGCTGGATAGGAAAAAAAGTGCCTTGTTTTATAAGATTTGCACATTTTTCTTCTTAAGAATATAAGCTGGATCTGACTTGCATTCTCTTGGACTTCATCAAAACCTGCTCTGAAATCAAATATTGAGGTCTTACTCAACTGCTTTGCCTCTGGATATCATAAATGATGCTGGCCATCTTCATGTCTTTAACCAATTTCTCTATGTTGGCAAGGATTAGTTCCAATGTGGCTTATTTCCTTGTTCTCTTTTTCACCTGAAAAAATGATGTCAGCAAGAACAAAGAATAATTTGTTTAGTGTATAGTGTTGGCAGTTAGATTCCCAATAGAAGTGAGAATGATTGAAACTTTCTTTGTCATTACTTTTTTGTCATGCTTTTTTTTTTGTCATGCTTTTTTTAAAGACTGATCATCTGATGTAGATGGGCCACATCTGTATCTTCTGACTGTCCAGGTGTCCTTAGTACAGTAACTCCTATGATATCCCTTTTGTTTAATTCTCCTTTTATTACTTCATATACAACTATACTGCTATTTGATATAAAATCAGATAATAGTAATGCATATTTTTTTTTACTAACAAGCATTTATTATTTGAAAATGTAATGCCTTAAAATCCAGAGAACAAGATCCTGTTTTGTTTTATGATTCTGTATATCATACTCTTCCTGATTGGATTTTCTAGCATGACATTCTGATTAGAATATCAAAATTATGATGTGGTTTAGTTCTTGGTTTAAATTCAAGAGTCAAAAACTGCCAAAAAAGTGTCCATTTGCATGGAGATCTCGATTATTTGGAAAAGCTTGTGGCAATAGATATGCCATTTATTAGAAATAGATTTAGTTTTCTGCTCAAGCATTTTTGCATATTCGGAGAACATATTTTAAAATATTGTTTATTTTATTTTATTATTGGAAAATAAAGTATTTAGGGGAAACTAATGTGCACTTTATAGAAAGTTATTTTGCTGAAGAACTTTGTATAATTGTAATCAAAGTTTAAGTATAAATCATGTAGCTACATGATTTTATTCTCATACACCCATCTGCAGAAATGCTGTAAACCACACATTGCATTTAAAAAGAACAAAATCCAAAATTAAACATTCAAGATCAAACTGTCAGTAGAAAATAATGCTTTCATCAGTTTTATTCAGAACAAAGCTTTGAACATGAAGCTAACTGAACTTCAAGGAGTTGTTATACTCCTAATACAAATTAACCATATACAAATCTATTGCTGAAATAATGGAAATTAATAACCTGACTTTTATTTTCTAGTAAAATAATACAGTTTCTAACTTCATACCATCATATGATGTAACTATGGTATATTGAATTATTTTCTGGTTTAAACGATGTACTAAAACAAAACCCACACCATACTAATCAGATAATGGCTTAGAGCTATGGTTCCCAATGTCAGATGAGGTGATGCTGCATATGACATCTGCTAGGCTCCATTTCCCACCTGACATTTTATTACATAAAAATCAAAATGATGAGGAACATATCCTGGGGAGAAAGTGGTAATCAGATATTTGATGATTCACTGTAGCTTTTTAAATTTATTGTTCCATGCCATGGTGTTCCATGGGTTCATGATCATTTTAAGCCATGATTTGTTTGACTGAAGTTGTTGCATAAATTAAATTGAATGGGTAGATAATCATCAAAATCATAACTCTCTTTTGTAAATCATGACGGGGCTGATAAAATGTACTATACCAAAAGACAAAATTACTTTTAAGATGTGAATTCAGCCATTGACTGGGAAGCCTAGCATGATATTACCTTCAGAAAGAACATGAACTATTGTGCAATAGTATGAAATAAGTTTTTAAAATAATTTCAAAGTCTTGTCAAATGAAGAAGAGTGATTAAGAGGTGCTGTGGATAAAAGACTCTTTGTATGATGTGGAATGTTAATATTTGAGTAAATCAACCCTTATTACTTAATGCTTACTTCATGATACAATAGACCTAGTGTTCTGTGATTTGCTTTGCTTTAGCCGTAAACATTTATCAGGTCATTATTTTCAGCTGTGTGGAACTAATAATACCCAAAGGAGCCTGTTTCATGGCTTTGACATGAGAGATATTAGAAACGCAAAACCAACTCATCACTTTAGTGAACAAGGTGTAATATTTCAGATATAATGAAGTGTAACTAACTAGAGTGAAATTTTTGTGAAAGATCCAAAAGGGAAGGTTTGCATAATAATGTCTCTTATGCAGTATATAGAAAAAATACTTAGTGATCTTAGATAAAATACATCAGGCAAATGTCGCAACAAAGTTTAAAAAACAGGCATCTGGACTGGATTTTTCTCAAGTCGAAGACGTTTCGCCTTTAATCCAA
>JANHZU010009349.1:32746-45359 GCA_032468055.1 Acrochordus granulatus | reverse complement strand
GAAGGTGTGTTAACTATATTCTCTGCCTTGAGCTATTTGTAAAAATAATAAAGACGGGATATAAATAAATAAATTCACTGGCATTTCCCTGCTGTATAAGCATTAGACTTACCTCTTATTAACATAATGCCAGAATGGGTTGAGAAAGGAATGGGGCTGAGATAGACTTTTCTATCAGCCAATGAAACTTCTCTGAAGCTTCTTCAGCTACACGGCTAGAAGATTTATTGAATGAATTAAACACTCAGATTCAACTTGACATGATGACTTGCCTGTTTTCAAATGTTCCAGGCAATAGACCATATCACTGCATCTAAAACCCATTGAAGGAGGCATGAAAAACAAATCTACTCTTCAAATTATTTTTTTCCATTTTTTCTTTCACATGTATTTTACTTTCCATGTAAAGCAGGCTTGATTAGATATGGCTAGGAAACATAAAGAGGATATGATTTGATTCAGGTTTGTGATCTGAATTTTAATGGCAAGCCAATTTGATGTGAACCATTTTGATATTCAAGATTCTATTTAAAAAGATTATATAGGCTATAATGGGAAAAATATAAAATGCTGACACTGTTTCCTTTTTGGGGCAGGTTTAGAGAACTTTAAATTTTAATTGGATACTTTTAGAAGTTTTACCAAAAGACATTGTTGAAGTCTGCCCCTATAGCAGGGATGAGAAAAGGATACCACAACAATCTCTAGGTTGTCTAGGCAGTAGATGTAAGATGGCAGAATTAGATAACATTGCCACAGAAATAGGCAAGTCATCGCAAAGATCTTTGGCTCAGAAAGTGGCATATATAGCCTTGCCGCTCTATACCTCCAAAAGTAGTAAACATTTTGGTCTATAAATGTTAGCCTGACAACCATTCACTTCAATTTTCTCCATTAGTGCAGCATTAAACAATTAGGTTTGACTAAATCAGTAATTGCTTGCAATATAGGCAGTATCAGCATTCCATTAAGCATCTGTGTATTGCATACAATTTTAATATGCTTGGATCCTGCTTTCATTACCATAGGGAACAAAGCAAATCCTATATGTGTTTTACCTGCTACGACGACAAAGGAGAACATATTTATCCAGTAAAATTTTGATATGATTATTCATTCATAGCATTTACTTTTTTTTCCTTGTCGGAGAACCCTTCTGTGGTTGAGAGGATTAGCTGGTGACATTACCATTGCCTGGGGGATGCCCAATGGGGGCTCCTTTCATGTAAATAACAGGGACCTGTTGTTTTCCCACCGAAGTGGTACCTATTCATCTACTTGCATTTGCATGCTTTTGAATGGCACGGCAGGAGCTAGGCAGACAATGGGAGCTCACCCTGTTAGGTGGCAGCAAGCCCAGCATCTTAACTGCTTGTGCCATCATGTGTCCCTATTTACTTACTTATTGGACTTATCTTGACCCCTATCTTATATGATGACTCTAAGCAACCTTAAAAAACACATCAAAGTACCTTTCCTCCAGGGGACAAACCAATAATTCTTGCAGCTCAGCCCCCATCCTAGCCCTTTTCTTGTGGAAAGAGCTAGGTCTTCATAGCTTTCCAGAACACTAAATAGGGAGGGATCCCTTGGATCTCAGCTGGGAGTCAGTTCCCAAGGACTGGGATAGTCACCTAGAAGGCACAGCTCTGAGAGCCCATCGGATAGCAATATTTAAAGGAGGGGACCTGGAACACATCCACCCTATCTAACCTAATAGAATGGACAGATAGCTTCAGGGAAAGGCAGTCCTGCAAGTAACCTAGTCCTGTGCCATGTAGGACTTAAAGGTGGTAACCAGCACCAAGAAAGCAACAGAAATCCAGAGCAGCTCACAAAGTAGTTGAACAGTTGTTACTGCTCCTCCATCCTTGTTAATGTTTTGGAAGTCCCTCAAGACCTGGTTATATCACAGGCTTGGGGGTCGTAGGGAACTTGTGACATTCTAAGGTGGCTCCACTATCATGGTTGATATATTTATTCTGTCCATGCTTTGTGGTTTTAATTTTTACTGTTTTAATTTTTAATAGTGATTGTTTCATATTTTTATAAAGATTGTTTTTATATATTATGCTACTTGATTATTATACACTGCCAGTCACTTGTGAGATGAGTGGCCATGTAAATTTGATAAAAAAAATTATGAGACCCCAAAACTATGCATGCTGCTGCTTCTGGACCAGCAACAACTTGCAGATGGTCTTCAAGGCAGCCCCATAGACACTGCATTGCAGTAATCCAAATGGGAGTTAAAAGACATAGATGACTGAATAACGCCTTTCCTAGTCCAGGAGTGGGTGCAATTGGTACACAAAAATGAATTTATTCAAAGGTCCTCTGACCAGAGCTGCCATCTGCTCTTCCAGCAGAACGTGAGTCCAAAAGGAACCCTAAATTGCACGCCAGATTTGTGTAAAGAGTGTTACCTGTCCAGAGTAAAAAACTCTCCTGTTCCTGAGGGACACAAAATCTCACAACCACTCCATCTTACCTTGTATTGAGTTGTAGCCAATTTGTCCCCATCTAGGCCTTGCAGTCTCTAGTCACCAAGCAGCACCTGAACAGCATCACTTGTCCAGCATAAACTAGAGACTTATAATTAGGTATCAGCAGCATAGGATGCCAGCTAGCGTGGGGCTCCAATGGGGGACACATCTTCTTGGAGGTGGCTAGTGATTTAATATTCATCTCCTCCCATGTATATTTTTATCTCCCTGCTCAGTCCAGTTGGTTTATTTTAAAGATTTTTAGCTGTTTTTAATTCTGTTTTTATGATATGTTTTGATTGTAAGCTGCTGAGAGTTGCTTTGAATTCAGAGGCATATAAATTTAATAAACAAAATAAATAAAATATGATAATTGTCTATGCTTTTAAATATATATATAAAATTATCTAGAAGAGAAATAAAATACAAGAACTCTTTCTGAATCATATTACAATCTGGGACAGGATTTGTGGGGGAGGAGGAATCTGCTAATTCTAATGTAAAAGTAGTTTCATAATTTAACCTTCTCTATGAAACCTAACTTTCCAAATATATAGGATGTACCCTTTCATGGATCACTGCCTTGTTGTGGTGAAAGGTTAAATAGATAGGTGATAGCAGAGAGTTCTGACAAAACGTGATCCACTGAAGAAGGAGATGGCAATCCACTTCAACATCAGAATGAAAGCCGAAAGGATGCTCAGCTGTGGATGTGTCTGGTGGTGAAAGGAAAGTCCCATGTTGTAAAGAAAAATATTGCATAGGAACCTGGAACATAAAATCTATGAATCAAGATAAGCTGGATGGGTCAAACATGAGACGGCAAGACTGAACGTTGACATCTTGGGAATCAGTGAACAAAAGTGGATGGAAATGGGTGAATTTAATTCAGATGACCACTATATCTACTACTGTGGGCAAGAATCTCTTAGAAGAAATTAAGTAGCCATCATAGTCAAAAAAGGAGTGGGAAAAACAGTACTGGAGTACAGTCTAAAAAATGACAATCATCTTGGTTCAAATCCAAGCCAAACCATTCAACATCACAGTAAACCAAGTCTATGCCCCAACCACTGATGAGGCTGAAGTTGATCGGTTCCCTGAAGGCCTACAACACCTTCTTGAACTCATACCAGAAAAATATGTCCTTTTTATCATTGCTAAAGTAGGAAGTCAAAAGATAACTGGAATAACAGGAAAGTCTTGGCCTTGGAATACAAAATGAAGCAGGGCAAAGACTAACAGTGTTTTGTCAAGATAACACGCTGATCATAACAAATACTGTTTTCTGATAATCCAAAAGATGACTTTACACATGGACATCACCAGATGGTCAATACTGGGCATAATAAAGGATAAAAATGGTAGGGACCTAACAGAAGTAGAAGACATTAAGAAGAGGTGGCAAGAATACACAGAGATCTATGTAAGGAAGAACTAAATGTCCCCGATAACCATGATGCTGTGATCATTGACCTAGAGCCAGACATACTGGAGTATGAAGTCAAGTGGGCCTTAGGAAGAATTACTGACAAGCTAGTGGAGGTGACAGTATTCCAGCTGAATTGTTTAATTATTTAAAAGTTTATGCTGTTAAAGTGCTGCATTGGAAAATGTCAGTTTACGTTCAAATCCCAAAGAAGAGCAATGCCAAAGAATGTTCAAACTACTGTACAATTGTGCTCATTTCACAAGCTCAAAAATACTACAAGCTAGCCCTTCAGCAGTATTTGAACCAAGGACTACCAAAAGTGCAAGCTGGGTTTCAAAGATTAGTGTGCAGGAGTCTGTAGTTGCGACTTTCTGTGCGAATGGCATGGTTTCCTGATTCTCTGAAATTCATATCCATTATATGAAAGTGTCCTAGGTTTTATAGAAAAAATTGGAAGTAGAATATAATTAAAATGATCCATTTTTTTGGATACTTGTTCTTAGCATCAAGTAAAAAGTTCAGAAAGTCATCTAATAAATGTTTTATGTTTCTGTGCCATTACATTTCTCTGTCATTTCAATCAATCAGACTTGAGAAGATTATTAATTAAATTTACCATTCTTATGTATAATATTAAAATAATGTAATTATAATTCCCCATAAAGATCCATGCGACAATACAGTACTGTCTAAAGTCACATTCTTTCTTTTAACTATATAGACAAGTGCTATTTCCCTCAAAACAATCAGAACTCTTTTTTATACTGAAGAACCTTTCAGAAGGTCTTCACCATGTCTTCACCATTCCATGAAATATTAGTATTGAAGGAGCCAATCTTCTCTCTAGGGGCTGACTGTTCTAAAGAGCAATCGCCAAAAATGTTTACCATCATATTCCTGATGTTAGCATGCTTCTCAGAGGTGGTACTTGCAGCCCACCTTTTCTCAGAGATCTCATTGAACTGGCAGATTCACCAAGAGCAGGCAGCCTAAAAGATCCTCAGATCATAAACCATATACAGCTCTAAAGGTAACAATCAGTGTCTTGATTGTCATCCAGAAGCCCACCAGCAATCAGTTCAGTTCCTGCAACAGAGGTATCACATGAGCAGATCTAGCCTGCTCATTTTGAACCAGCTGTAGCTTCCTGATGATCTTTGAGGACAGTGCCATACAGAGTAAGTTTCAATAATCCAAATGGAAAGTGACAAGGGGATGCCAAATATAAGATGACAAGCTCTCATTCCACGAATAGTTGCAACTGGTATGCAAGATGGACTTGTGCAGAGGCATTACTCGCCCTAGCTTTTACCTGCTTTTCCTGTGAATCAGGAGAATCCCTAAAGTGTGACCCAGCTCTGATGATACAACATGAACCTATCAAAAAGCTAAAGATGGGCTGCCTCCAAATGCATGGTGGCTGTATCTTGTTAGGATTTAATCAAGCAAAGTTAATTGAAGAACTGTTCTCTGAGAACTTCTGGGGACTTGCAATAGTCCTAAAAGACTAGAGGAAGCAAATGTCAATCTCCTGGGAAACTACTTGTAAAAGGGATCTGTATGTCTTTGTCCTCCAGAAATGAGATTGATCCAGAAATGTGATGCAGCTGTTTTTAATTTTTTTTTAACAAAAATTGTTAAATGCATTAACAAGAACCTAAGAGTCTAGATTATGGAGAGTAATTATCCCTCTCTCTTCAGATTAGACCCCTGCTTTTGTACTGTGACCACCATAATTCCAAAAGGACAATGACAAACTGTAATAGGTTCAGAGAAAGGCTACCAAGATGGTAAAGTGCCAAGAAACGAAACTTTACAAGGAATTTTTAAAGAATATTTCTATGTTAACCCTAGAGAGGAGAAGATTGTGAGGAGATATTGAAAGTTTAACAAGAAAAGAGGGGGTGGACTTATTTTCTATAACTCCAAAGAGCAGGACCAGAACTAGTAGGTTAAAGCTACGAGGAGGGAGGTTCATGATAGGTATCAGAAGGAACTTCCTGACTATATGAGCTGTCAGTCAGTGGACAGTGTGCCCCATGGAGTGGTAAGTTCTCCTTCATTGGAGGTCTTCAAAGTAAGGCTGGATGTTTATGTGTCAGAAATGTTCTAGTGAATGTGCACTGACTTCTCACTCTTTCTATTTTGATGCTGTGATTTCAGTCTCCTGAAATTAGTATTATCTCTTTTTGGTGTTTTGTGTCAACACAGTTTTACAAATCCATAGAATGTTTCGTGTTTTGTTTGTTTTGTGTCTTCAAGTCATTATTGACTCTTGGCACTGCCTGGACTAGTCCATGCGGTTTCCTTGGCAAGATTTCAGAAGTGGTTTGGGCTGAGAGAGAGTGACTGGCCAAGCTGGCTTTGGGCTAAGGTGGGAATAGAACTCCTGATCCCCTGGTTTCTAACCTGGTTCCTTAACCACTACATCAAACTGGCGCTCAAACAGCATGGACTTGGATAACAATAATATTGATAGACTTCAATGTAGATTCCACACACAGAAAATTTTAGGGATTTTTATAATTAAATTTTTAATATTCACTTACAAAATTTAAGTGTCCCCATCTAAAGTTTGAGAACTAAACTTCAAAGATTGAATGCAGGCTGAAAATAATATGCTTGAATTTGTGCAAATTGTGAAGTGATGTTTCTTCTCAGTTCATAGAACTATCCCTTTCCTTTGTCCATGAGCACAAAGCAGTTTGGAAGTATTAGGTTCATGGCCGCTTAAATGTGATTTTTATGATCTTCCATTCATAAACAACACTTTCAAATAAGCTATTATTCTTGATCTAGGCACTATGGCAATTGATATGAAACAATTACTAGGAATGTTTATGTCAACAAGGGGATACCACAAGTGCTGCTTTTGTTTGATCTTTATTGTATAGTTTCCATGGCAACCTCCTGGAAAATACATCTCAGTATACCTAGGAATATATTGAGATATATTTACTAATAAGATACAATGGATGGCAGGCTTAATTCATTTCACAATACATTTCAGTAAGTGCATTATATAGAATAAAAATCATCTCTCTTCCTTTTCCAAATGTGCATAGATTGACAGTGTAAAAAAAGTGTGTGTGTATTTTTGTCTGTCTGTTGGATTAAGAAATAGTTATTGTCTTTACTATTTGATAGGATATCACTGATTTTCCATAAAATTTAAAGTACTATGGGAGAAAGCTTGATCATATAAACCTAATGGAATAATGATAATAATAATAAGTAGCCAAAAATAGCATCATCATTATATATAAAAAGGAATTATCAATAGACTAAACACACAAAGGAAAAAAGCAAAATAGGAGACAGCTCCCTCCCTAGAAACATCCTTGTGAGAATTAAGCGTGATTGCAAAATATTGTCGATTGGAGGAAAAATAATTATTGATGCTAGCAAGTCTTCCCAGTGATATTTAATATTTTCTAATCAAAATAAAAGTTAACCAGGCAAAAATAGAATATTATTTATGCTATTGCCTTTGTCCTTGCAACGAGGCCCCCCTCTCTTTATATCTATCTTTATATATATTTTTAGCCATCTACTCATAAACTTACATTCATTTTGCTTTCTGTTTTTTTAATAATGGATATGTTTTAAGAGTAATCATTTAATAAAAAATATTTAAAATAGTTTTATTCAGTACCTGTACCTAAAAAGACTTAATAAAAAACAAAATATTTATCATACAACAAGTAAATGAAAGTTATCATATAATTTAATTCTGATATCAATTAAACCAACTTTAATTTTTGCCTTGGATCCACTTATATCTTTCTATTTATCCCAGTTGCATATTTAGCCGGCTTGTGCTGAAAGCCAAAATTGTGTGTCCCTACCATATGGAGTCTTCTTTACAACTAGCATCTGTGAGAGTTTATGAAAAAATAAAATGTAAAATCTGCTTATAAGACCAATTTTCTTTGCCTTTTCATTTTTGCTCTTTTTTGGGTCACTCGGTTCAGAAAGTCTAGCAAACCATGAAATATCCATGAGGGAAGAATAATCATTGTTAGAGGCAAATGCTGCCTTTTTGGGGGTTTACAATGAAAACTTTGTTAAGTAGAATATAAATATTTATATTTTTGAGGAAAAAAAGCCATTTTTCATAATTTAATTTAACATTCCTATCTGCTTGGACAGCCAGTTTGGTCTAGTGGTTGAGGCACCAAGCTAGAAATCAGGAGACTGTGAGTTAGCTGGATGACTTTGGACCAGTTACTCTCTGCCCAACCCACCTCACTGGGCTCCTGTTGTGGGGAAACTAGGAGGAGGAAGGTAAGTTCACCACTTTGAGTTGTTTATAAAATAATAAAGGCGGGATATAAATAAATAAATTGGTTAATAAATATTAGATTAACATGACTTCAAGGCAATCCTTTGTAGAGCTTTAATGCTGAATCTTCAGGTGTTCCAGAAACCTTGTTTCAGAATTAATAAATCTTTCCTCAACTTTCCCTCAAAGTCTCTCATGAGTAGTCCCCAATTAATCATGTTCTTCCTCCCTAGGTTCAGAGAAGAAAACATTACTATTGGTATTATTTATTTTATTTATTTTTCCCCTGCAGTGGTGGCCAATAGTTGATCAGCTCTGTACCAAGCTGAAGTCCCCAAGCCCACTGATGGAAGCATGTGTTAGAGTAGCACGTAAGGTTCTTTTTAAGGTCCATGAAATCTTAGCCTAAACTATTGAGAAATTTAGGATATGTCTCTTTTATTAAACAGTTAAAATAGACTGCTTTTTAATGCAACAATGCCTTCTATAGTTCTATTTTAAACTAGAAATTGTTATTTCCGAGATATTTCCTTACCTAACCAGAGAAACAGAATGGCCAAAAATGGTGGGCAAAAAAAAACAGTGAGGGGGAGTGACTTCTGACTTCCTGTTGGCTTCCCCATTGAGTTTCCTTTTGGGAAGCTGGCAGTGGACATGGAAGTCTCCCTCTCTCTCTCCCTGCCTCTCTCTCCTCCCTCCCTCCCTCTCTCCCTCCCTTTCCATCCCTTCAGTCCCCTCCCCTTCCCCCTCTTTTTTCTCCCTCCCTCTGTTTTAGATTTTTATTTTTAATGATTTAGATCTTTTATCTGCCTTTATTATTTTTATAAACAACTCAAGGTGGTGAACATATCGAATACTCCTTCCTCCTCCCTACAATAACAATCCTTTAAGATGGGTTGGGCTGAGATAGAATGACTGGCCCAAAGTCTCTCAGATGGCTTTCATGCCTAAGGCAGTCCCCTGGTTTCTAGCCTGGTGCCTTAATACTAGATCATATTGGCTGTCAAACTTCCTCTCTTCCTCCCTTCCTTTCCTCTCCCCCTCTCTCCCTTCCTTCCCTTCCTTCCTTCCTTCCTTCCTGCCTTCCTTGCAGGCAGGTAAGTGGCCACTGCTGGGACAGGGAGGGACTGAGGGAGTGCCTGAATGGCCAGTGCAGTGTGAGCACAGAGAGACTGGACCATTTCATCACTGACTTTCTCCCTGCAAGATTCTCACTAGCAAAGATTTTCCTCATGGAAAGATGGCAAGGAGCATAGGAACATTAGCAATTGTATCAGGGGATTATCAGTGACTTATGCCAATGTAATACCATAATGTAATTTAAAATATATATAGGTAATCCTCGATGTACACCACATTTAGGACTGGAATTTTGGTTGCTAAGCAGTGTGGTGGTTGAGTGAGTCATGTGACCTAACTTGATTTTATGACTGTTTTTACTGCAGTTGTTAAGCAACTCACATAGTTGTTAAATGAACTCGGCTTCCCTAATTGACTTTGCTTGTCAGGGAAGGTTGCAAATAATGATCATGCGACAGCAAGACGCTGCAGCAATTGTAAATACAAACTGGTTGTCAACCACCAGGAGGGCGATCACATGATTTTAGGGGGTGATGTGATGGTTGTAACTTCTTTTTTTCCCCGAGGCCATTGTAACTTTGAACTGCCATTAAATGAACAGTCATAAGATGAAGACTACTTGTGTATTGATTTGATGCTGCATTATATTCAAAACAGGTGCTCTGATGCAGATGAATGGGAGGGCTGATAAAGGCACACTGACATGCAAATATTTAAAGAAATGCACTGCATAATACACATGTGGGCATGTAGCTCAAAAGGTAAAGGTTTCCCCTGTCCAGCCATGTCCGACTCTAGGGGGTGGTGCTCATCTCTGTTTCCTAGCCAAAGAGCCAGCGTTGTCCGGCATATCTACAAGCTGAGATGCACGGAATGCTGTTATGGGTATATTGGGGTACGTATATATAAAATTGTAATAAATTTATTTTTAATAAAAAATATTTTCTCATTATGGTAGTGTTTAAATATTAATCCTCTGGTTATAATTCAGTCCTCCTTTCTAATTAAAATAGTCTAGTGAAGCAGTGAAGGATACGAGTTGGATCTGTTGCCTTTCTAATGGTTTTCAGAAGCAATATCAAGAAGAAGATACATGGCATCAAAGTGGAAAGGTCCTAAGGGATATGGCAGCAGATGGCTAGGGTTATTTTATTCATTTACTGCTGTATTAAAGTATGTCTCATCATTTTTGGAAGGTGAATTAATTTGGAAAGGTAATAATTCACTTCTAGGGCTCTTGAGTTGTTTCCAGAGATCGTGGGCAGATCATTGTCTGCCCTGTAGTCATTATATTCTCATATCTGCATTGGACCCTTTGGCTGTTATCAAGTCCCTGCATGAGAGGTGCATAAAAACAGAATTCACGAACTGTGGTAACTTACGCCTACTCTGTCACAGTCTACTCTTTTTCCAAAATGGAATATGGAGAGGACCGATTTAATTTTGGTCTGTGTGTTGTGTATGTGTGTGTGTGACACCTATGATATATTGGTTTGCAGAGATGCTTAGAAAAAGCAAGCAGGTGTTGCAGTCAGCAGCTCTAATGTAGAAGTGTTAATAATAGTTCATTGAACACATTCCGGTGCTTGTTTATTTGACAGTCTTTGTGCCAGAAACCTGAATTCTCTTTCTTTTAGCATTTACTTTTCCACCTCTTCTTTATTCAGTTCTTGGTTTGCCCTTCACGAAGCTGCAAATTGGTAATATTTTGATCATAATATTTGAAAGGATCATATAGCGGTACTTTTTAAAGGAATCAACAGAAAAATCAGTACTTTTTTAGCAGACAGAATTAGTAGGGAAGTGTAAATTTAGACAGCTGTTGGGTGTATGAGATTTGGCACAAGATGCTTCTCTTTCTGTTCCAGAAAAGGTAGCCTTCTGTTCCAAGCTGGCTAAAGCCCTGACACCTTGTTGTCTGGCTGGCAGAAAGGGATAGGAAGCCAATCCTTTCCTTCCATTCTCAGAGGCCTGGGTCTGCTGCTCTTTGCAGCTTCCAAGACCTCAGATTTGTTTGCCATGGCTGCTGGCTCTGAATGTGAATAATTTCTATGTGGAGAGAGGGCGGGGGGAAGAGAAAGATCAATTTTCTTGTTTTCTCCAGAGATGCAGAGATGCACTCTACTGAAATATTCATCTGAAAGACCATCTTCCCCCTCCCCCTGCCTGAGGTTAAGTCTTTATCAACCCAGCTTGGTTGCGCATGGCACCGCTAGAAAGGTAATAAAAAATTGGAGCATCTTGTTTTCCAGGGAGATTGGATTGTTCCCCTTCGGATGGCTGTTTTACTTGTTTATCCTAAAAGAGATTTTTATTTTATATCATTATTGTTAATTTTCATTCTTTTTTAAGAATCTTACAGGAAAAAAGATAAAGGCTACCCATAGAAAAAAGATAAAGGCTACCCATAGAAAAGGAAAAAAGATAAAGGCTACCCATAGAAAAGAACCATACAGTACTAAAAACAATAAAGAACAACAAGCACAAATTTAGAACTAAAGCAAATTAAAAAGAATGGGAAAAAAAGAAATCCTCCAAGCCTTTCAAGCCTCTAACCAGCCAATTACAGTACTAAAAATCTAAGATACACTATGTCTTAAATGTCACTGGTTTACAAAAATTACGTTATAATACTACATTATCATAAAAATAAAAAGAAGTCACCTAATAATACCTCTGTATTTATCGGAGAAGAGATGGCAGAGACAGGGGGAGGAGTGAAAAGAGGGATTAGTCTAGAATCACTACGTAGCCTCTCGCGCAAAAGGTCCAACCTTCCCTGATTGCCATTGAACCTTACCTAAGACCCACAGGTGCTGGACCCTTAGATTCTTGATTGTAGGCTTTAGCAATAAAGCAGATAATTTGAACTGGATAATGTGGATCTGGTCTTTTGAGCCTGCCAATAATACTGTAAAATATCATTCTTTATACCAAAGAAGAACTTACTACTTTGTTATTTGATTAGCTGGAAATAGTGCCTTTTTCAGGAGGATAAATTACACAGTTGCAAAAATCAGTGTTTGGAACAACAATGCTTTTCCAGTTTCACAATGTGAATCTTTCTGCCACATATCATGCCCAATATAACCATTACCACTGCCTTTTTGGGGAGGGACATAATTCTGGCCCCAGTTCTGTTATTACTTTCAAAATCTGTGCAGTGCAGCACCGGGATCTGTTGAGCCATACAGAGTTGCTTGTCTGGTCCATTTGTCAAGAGAAGACAATACAGTAGTTCCCCCTTTATGGGATAAACCCCTTCCTTCCTTCCTTCCTTCCTTCCTTCCTTCCTTCCTTCCTTCCTTCCTTCCTTCCTTCCTTCCTTCC
>JANHZU010009349.1:20282-32261 GCA_032468055.1 Acrochordus granulatus | reverse complement strand
TTCCTTCCTTCCTTCCTTCCTTCCTTCCTTCCTTCCTTCCTTCCTTCCTTCCTTCCTTCCTTCTTCCTTCCTTCCTCCTTCCTCCCTCCCTCCTGTAAAGCTGCCTATCTCAACATGTGACCATGGATGTCAATGGCTCTGATTTTGTTGGCATTAAATAAACAAGCTAAAACAGTTTTTTTCCTGGCATACATTTAGGCCTTAGATTAGACAAATTTAGTTTAAAGACACCTATGGGTATTTACTGAGAATTGTTTATCATTGCTTCCCATTTTTGTTTCATCTTTGTATTCTCACCCATAGTCTGTCAGGATGGGGCAGTTTGTGTAAGTTATAAAATCAGTCAATCACTAGCTCGCTTTGGTCCAGGACTGTGCCATCTTTTGGCAACTTTGAATGTATTACTTGAATTACATGACACAGTGGCATAGAATGTTTCTATTTTCTTTTTCAGGATGACTTTTTATACAGTGTTTCGATTTTAAGTGGAATCCTTTGTACTACCCTAGCAGTGATCAAATTTATGTTGGGGAATGTGCTTACAAGCAGAGCGTTGTTAACAGATGGTAAGTTGCAAACAGGTATCTTTCTTGATACTACTACATCAAATAAAGGGTCGTGAAGTAGAGATAAACGAAGGTTATATATGGTTGGGTTAAATTACAGAGGAGACTTGGTTAACGTATGTATAACATATTTGGCTAACTTTTTGGGGTTCATTTAATGCTTTTTTTCTCTCTGACAGTCCATGTCCTGTTAGAAACATTAATGAATTTAGAAGCACATTTAATGCACAGAAGTATGCCCAGAGAAGCATGCTGCCGTGGGAGTGGCTAGTTCCACGAAAGCCGTCCCTTCACCTTTTGATTAATTTTATTGATGTGTCATAATTCTTGCCTCCTTTTAAATTTCTAATTTTTAAAAAAACTTTTGTATTGCTTTTTATATTTTGACATTTTATTGTATTCTTCCCAGAGTCCGTCTCAGAGGGAGATGGGCCATTTCAAAATGTGGGAAATAAATAAATAAATAGTCCAATTAATTGATCCTGTCATTTACTGCTTTTAAAGTCTGTTCATGATGAAAAGCCGCTAACAGTTTGTCTAAACAAATAAATAAATAAAACACAGGGATAAATAAACATTGAAGCCAAATAGCCAGATGAAATATTTACAGTTAAATGACAACAATTTGCCAATATTCACTGTAGGAATCTGGGTAGATTTTCACACTCAACATTTAGGAGAGAATGTAGACATTAAAAAAATAAATCTAAGCATCTAGCTGTTATCAGACTTAATAATCCACCTGAATTTTGCTTGGAATTGCAGTTTGTCTTTTGTTGTTGTTGTTTTCCAGGATTCAGGAGTATAGTAGATTGTATCACTTATACTGTTAAATTATTTAAATGTGTGCATTGATGGGATTGTCAGAAATCTTTATTTATACTTCAACAAGACAACACACACACATATATACACATTTCATTACCCAGTGGCTTTCCCACCACTTTTAAAATAGAACTCAAATCAAAAAATCCTTAGCACATATTTAAAAACTGGGTTCTTTATCTGCAATTTATAACTATGTTTATGGTTTGGTATGGTTTTAGTAATAGCAACGATAAAAAAAATCCTTCAAAAATAACATGGTATCTGCTATTTTATAATGACATCATGGAATTTTCTCCACCTTGCCAACATCATTGATTGTGTTTCCCAGCAACAATGACTGATTGTTCTCACTGGGAATTTTATTTTTGTGTCATTATCTCTTTTCCTCTGCAAATTTTTGAAAGAAGCATCAAATTATCTGTTGTGAAAAATAAAAAGATATGTTCTCTCTGCGTGATAAATTAAGGTGCAATCCCATTCCTACTCATTTGGGAAAAACAACCCAACTCAATGAGACTTGTGTCTCAAGTTAACAGGGAGAATTTCACTGTTACTTTACTCTGTCTCTCAGACATGTACAAAGCAGGTCCAGATTGCAGGGTTTTTTTTTACAATGTGTGATCTTTATCCAAGTCCTGGTAGAAAGAGAATTCCCAAACAATATGCAAGAGTAATCTCTGAAGGGTCATGTGTAGCACCTCCTCCAAGTGAAAAATCCTTCACAGTCAAGTGAAATAAGCTCTAATCCAATAGCAGATTTTATAAAGTTGTTTAGAGATATTAACCTAAATTTCAGATTTATTTAATTTGGTTAGCACAGCCATTATCTCATAAGGCTGTTGGATCAGTTACACTTTTAGGTTGCCAACTTTGATGTATAGAGTGACTCAGATATTTACTCATATTTGGGGGGATAGCAGTGAAGCTTGAGATTCCTCAGGCACGCCAAGTTGAACATCAATACTTAGTCATTATTGTTGCAACCCGTATAGACTCAGAAATACAACTTTGGCACTATGAGCATTTTCACTGAATTCTCCAAAAGAAATGGAGATCGGAATACATCTTATTCTGTGACCATCCTTCCATTATGTTCTGTTCCCAGAAAATTTGGTTTCCTTATTTGACACCTGCTTTGAGACACTTGGGATTAGAAGAGAGATTCCTTTCCTACCAGATCCAAAATTTACAGGATCTCCTTTTCTTCCTTCCCCTTTTCTGGGAGTTAAGATTTGTGACACACTGACCAATTCTATGGTCCTTATTAATTTTATTAATTATTAATTTTATTATTTATTATTACATTTATATGTTGCCCATCCAAAGCAACTGGGCAGCTTTCTTTCCTTGCAGCTCTGTGTGACAATCAGTGTGATGTTTAGTGATATTTCAAATGGAATTATTATGTAAAGATGGAGCAGATGCCTCCTGTTTTCAAGGCCAGGAAATAATCTCCAACTGTTCATTGATGTGAAAGGACAGGAGGAAAATCCTGTGATTAAAACTTTGGAGGAAAATCCTATGATTAAAACTTTGGTCCTGATGTCTGTAGAGGGTTTGATTCTTGTGTTCTGCAGTAAAACTGGACTAAGCATGTTAAATCTATGGAGCTTCTGCTGTTATGAATATGGGGCAGATTTCTGGAGAGATGAATTCTGGCTCAAGTCTTTTTCTGCCACCTTTAGGGAAGTAAGATATATTCAACTGATACTTTTTCTATTATTCTGGCTCCCTAATGTTTTCCCAGCATTATACAAGATGAGTTTGTCTTCTTACTGAATTAAATGTATAAATATTATCCTTACTCTATCACTCATGTTGGCAAAGTATAATGAAATATAAATTAAAGCTGATGAGAAAACAAAATAACACCTGAGAATTAGCATTTGAATTAGAGTGCGATGCTGTGTCAGAGTTAAAAATCCAACTACATCAATAGTCTTTATTGCATGTTAAAAGCAGAGGAATGAAGGAGCCATTCTTACCTCAAGGGTGTTCTAGAGTGATGGTGTTGCTATTAAAAGGCCCTGTCTGGTTGTCCTCCAAACTTTTCATTTGGTAGGTAATGCCAGAGGCTCTGATGCTTATAATCAATTATGAGCAGGGTTACTCACGGGTCATTGCCCTGCAAATATCCTAACCTCAAGCTATTTAGGCTTACAGTCAACATCCTGATTTCATGTACAAGGGGTTCCCTGGGATAGGTTCTAAGAAATGATCACAGACAGGCATGGAGAGGGAAACAGACCGAAAGAGTGATGCAGCCTTGTTCCTGCAACGAACAGGGAAGTGTAGCTATTAATTCTGATGGAGCTTTCAGCAGCATTTAATATCACTCAGTTAACAAAATTAAGGAGTGAGAGGTAGTGGTTGGAGACAGAGCTGCAATTTAGAGAGCCTGTGGTAGGGTCAGTCTGAAAAGTCTGTTCCTGTGGGATCCTTGGTGCTCTCTGAGGTTGGTTGTTTTCTTGCAGACATTTCATTACCAAAGTAGGCAACGTCATCAGTGCTAGAAGGGAGGAGGGTTTGCTCTCTTTTAATATACTAGTGGCTTGCCCTGTCAGTATTGGTGACTATTTCTGAAAGTGACTGTTCTTAAAGTCTATTCTTGAAATGGATGCCATTTTGGACGTGGGCAGCAGCATCTTGTTACTAATAACGTAGCATCTACCTATTTTCTGAGTTTGGGGTAATCAGATCTGTGGTTTTTGCAAATAGCTGAGAATGTTCCCTTTTCTTCTTTTAATTATATCCTTCCAATAATTGCACTGCTTCTATTTTCTTCTCATTAACAAAATTAAAGAGTGAACTGTGTAATTAGTCTGCTGTCTATGTGTTTAAGCTATTTTCGTTAAATATAGCTAAGCCCAGATTTCTTTAGTTTTGCACTGTTAGATTGAGTAGAATCTCTGGAAATTGAATATTTAACTCACAAATCATTAAAATTAGGATATTCTCTATGTACAAATTAAAGTCTCCCTCAAATCAAGCTGAATTCCTTGTGATTATATAGACATGTTGAAATGATGGCTTTCAATTGATTGCTGTGATGTCCTCAATTTAAGAATAATTTTGCTTTGTTTGTAAATAGGTGGGCACATTTAGAATTTGGAGATGATGTGGGAGCAGTCTCACAAACTGATTACCGTAGCGTATAAAGTCCCCATTTACCTGCCATCCAATCTATATGGAATGGGCTACTCGTCCCAATAGCTGCACCTATAAAGTTTTAAGTCTGTCTTTATAGAATACAATTGTCATTCATTTTCAATTGCTGCCACAGAAATATATTTAAAATGTCCATGAAGTCCATTAAAAATGTCCACTAAGCTATCTCCCAGCCTTGGGTCTAAATAACAAATGAGGAACATTGATGAGATGAACAACCTATTTGGGCTGATGTTGCAAAAGAGTGCCTGTGAATACATTAACACCGAAGGGGGGCAATTGTGGGAATGCTGCTGGTTTCAGAGGATTTTCATTGTAATCACTTGTTTTGAAGCAAAAGGCAGGAGGAATGTCTGTGTATGTATGACAGAGAGAAAAAGGGAGAGAGAATGTCATAATAGTGACAGTATTGGGGGAGTATGCAACCTGAATGCTTCAGATGAATTAATCATGCATATAACGTAGAGTCACTTAGATAGTGAATGCATAAATTTGGTTAATAAATGAATAATAAATATATTAATAAATTAAACATTATTAATTGATAATAATAAATATAAGATTGGGGCTGATTTCTGTTTATGGATGTAGAGGAGAGATGTGATCAGGCTGACATCTTATGGCCAGAAATTGAAAAACAGAGCTGAAATATGACCATTTTTTCCCTGGCAATTTTATTTTTTCAGAGCCATGTTGTTATTAGTCACTGTCTAGCATTCACAGCCCAGTAATATGTGGAATATGGAATTCCTTGTGAACTGTGATGGAACTCTTGGGTGCAATGGTCAGCGTTGGAGAGTATCTCTGGTGTCTTTGAGAACCCAAAAGCACAAATTAAAGCCTTCCTCTCTCTTCCACCATGGTATATTAAATGTGCTCATTTGCTTCCTTTTCTGCCATAAATGGCACTCTGTCTTGCTGCTTAAGCCTTGTATGTGCTTACATTGGACCTCAGCCTGAATTTGCTGTGAGTAGAAAGTGACTAATTTAACATTACTGGGATCGGGAGCATACGAGAAGAATGGGATGGAGATGAACTGAAAGAAGCTGTAGGGGAAAAGGAGAAGGGATAAAAAGTTGCAAAAGAACAATCTTCGCGCCATCAGGAGCTTTTCTGCCAATAATGGGTTCAAACTACTATTTTATAAACATTAATAAAATATCAAAGCTGAGCTAGTCTTTCCTTCTTGCAGCATTGTGTGACAGTTTTTCGTTGTACGGGGCTATGTGTTTTCTAACCCCCATCCACAGCCCTTACCCAGCATGAATGTGCTGTTTGTTTACTTTACAAAACTGAATAGACTTTCCTTGGCAGCCAGCTTCATTTTCCTCCTCTGCCATATTTGCATAGCTGTCATATTGTCCCTGCAGGATTGGATCTAGTGCAGCGTTAGTGAAGTTACCGGCTCTGGTTTCTAGAAAGCAGATGGTCGGTATTCATTCAAATGCAGTCCACAGAATTTGACAGTGCCCTGCCTTAAAGACCCAGGGCACCTCCACTGCAGCTGTGCTGACAGAATAATTGGTTTTGTTTTGTTTTCGTGTGCAACTGATGGCATGTAATGTAGCTTGCTACTAAAACCAGGTCTGCCAATTCCACAGCCTTGCACGAATGGTCGCATTAAGGCAGCAGTTCACAAATGGTGAGGAGAATTAATGGGTTAATGGGAACCTCAGCGTGTGTGAGTTGAGGCAACAAAGATTTATGATATGGTGGATTAGATTCACGAGCTGCAAAGAACACATTCTGAAGTGGGCTTTGGTTAGTTGTAGGCTATATTTAAAGATTTCAGGAGTTGTAATTCCACTAGCCAGGCACCAAGGTCCTCGGTGCAGGCATAAAAGCGTGCAAATCTTGTATCCTGCAGCCTTGAACTCCCTGTTCTTGCTGTGGTGGGGCTAATGTTAATTAATTTCATTGTAGGTTTCAACTCTCTGGTAGGAGGAATCATGGGCTTTTCCATCCTCCTGAGCGCAGAGGTATTTAAGCATAATGCTTCGGTTTGGTACCTGGATGGAAGTATAGGAGTTCTGATTGGACTTACAATATTTGCCTATGGTGCCAAGTAAGTGAAACTCTTTAAAAAATTATTTTACCTTTGCATTCAAAATTTTGATTGAGGCATGAAAGAATCTATCCCCTGTGTACCATTTATTCAGTATTGCTTATATATGTGGTGTGTGTGTTATGCACCCACACATACATACAGTGATGTTACTATCTTACTAGTTTTGTTCGACTGTCAACTCTGTGCCCCCTTTAGACTTAGATACTTAACAATCTGACTTGAAAGAACAGCCCACTGGGATCTGAGTGGGGAATTGTACTATTTCCTCCTGTGCTCTAATCTATACATTGTGAGTAGAACTGCTAAATTTGTAGTTACAAGAAGAACCCGCTGTATTGAACAGATTGGTTATCCTGCAAAGGTGATGTATTTATTTGAATGTTGATCCTTTGTATTTATCAAATATGCATTTTATTACTATATTTTCTTTTATTTATTTTACCCCTGAATTAGATCCCGTATTTTATTTCTGTTTTTGTTTTTTTTATATGATCATAAGACTAATCAATTAGTAAACTATCTACTGTCCTATTACTAAAAAGCTATATTGATTGAAATGTGTAATGTAATTTGCTGTTTTCGACAAGCACTGATTTAGGAAATCATTTAAAAACATGGAATTCTTTATAGCTGTATCTTTGTTATTTATTTATAACTGTTGCCCTTGATCTGGGTTTGTTTTCATTTTCAGGCTCCTTATGGATATGGTCCCCCGTGTACGGCAAACACGACATTATGAAATGTTTGAATGAAGGCAACTCAATGATATGGACTGAATACATTTTGCAGGATTTGAAAACTTCCTACATCCTTGCCATTCCTACTTGCAAGATTGAATTTTGTTTTTCATATTATTTTTTCATTGCCATTCAAGGGAAAATCAATCTGTACAAATAGGCAAATATGTGCACTGCTTCGATCTCCACAATCACACTTGGCAAATGCTCCCAAAATCCAGCAAGCTGCAATGGAAATGACTAAGACTTGTAATCCCTTTTGCTACATATTTAAGTGATTGGCCCTCTCAAGTCACTTGACACTTGCCCATTTAAAGGGGCAAAGTAGCAGCATTAGTGTCTGATTGTGGCTGTTTAGAGGTATATATAGGAGCTTGAATTTCCCCAGGAAGAAAGACTATCCTGTTAAAAAGATGGCTTTTAGTTCTGTCACTCCTAAAATTCAACATGGTAGAAGGCCAGCACTTCATTAGTATCTCATAAAGTCAAGGGTGTTTTACACATGATTACCAACAGATCAGACTTGCTGTTTTCATTGACTCAGTATTAAAAATATAAAGTGTTTTTCTTCCTACACTATACCACATTTTCAATAAAAGGTGCCACCTGCCCACTCAACCGCTCAATTTCCCATATTTTTGGAACACGGTTTAATTTCATACAGTTTTACCAAATTATTTAAAATATGTCTCTTTCCTTCTCCCTCTGCACCCCCCTCCATATATCAAGCAACACATATCTGCACAATCAGAATAAGCACAAAGTGTTCATGTACAGTGAAAAGCCAAAAAAAGATTAAGGTTTAATGTGTTGGTTTATATTATGCACTTACGTAGCAGTATGTTTGGCTAAACTATACGGGTGTCCTGTTGTCTAGTAAAAGTGGAAGTGATGGTTTTGTTTTGACAGTAAAGTAGACTCTTCATAACTATGAAGAGTTAAGGCTTTTCCATAAGTGTTCACATGCTCACTCATTTTATGTAATTTAACCTCTGAATTACAGAATCCAGCTCCCATCTTGTATAATAGACAAAATGTTACTTGTTTTATAAAGTACCTGTAACTAACCTTTAAAGAAGCTGTGTATATATAGCACATTAAATTGAAAGTCTTCCTGTACAGAAACACCTTCCATACACAGGTTACTTCTGCCATTTTTCATTGGTGGAACGTTTTAGCCTTTCAGCACAAATTCAGCATATGGTTAAGTAAATTACGGTTTGAAGTTTACTGCTTAATCCACATGTGTTTGTGGCTCCACTGTTTTGAAAATGGTGCATTTGTAAAGAGGACAAAGTAATTTTATATCTGGCTGAAAAGTGAAAAGTTTATTGGAAATATGTATATTAGTGTGGAATACTGATTTGCAGAGGGGCATCAAATTTGCAATTGACATCTTTAATAACACCCTCTTCTGTCATTTACTGGTTTCTTTCTTATATATGCCATGTTTTGGTGGATGTATCTGTGTGGAACTCAAAATAGAAGACTGTTGGAAGGAATATTTCTTCAAGAATTGGATGCAATGCAATCTCCTTAATTAAGTTAATTAAGTTGTTCGAAGGTGTTTCCATACGAATACTGGTCTCTCTTATTACACTTCATCACCTCAGACAAAAAGTATCTAGCTTTGTGGTAATGTTTTTTATTCCATGCAGTCTTCTGAAATAAATGCATTAAACATGATCCAAAAACAGTATGTATCTTGGCGTGATCATAAAAATAATTTTCTGCAAAAAAGGGCTTTTAATTTAATTTCATTTTAAAATGAAACTTCTTAGCAGATAATTAATTTCCCAAGTTTTCCAGAGGGATTACTGGGTTACATCTCTTGTAACAAACCAGACCTGTGGCAACTTAAAGGGTAAGAAATGTATTATTACATAAAAGGTTTTTTTTTGGATAAAGCAAATCATGAGCCATCAAAAGCTTATGGAGTAGTAGACTATAGCATCACTATTCCATTTACTTTGTATGGATGACTATATGGCTATTTAAAACATTCACAAACCTTCATAAACTGAGATTCAACAATGTAGTTCATTGAAATTCTCAGATATAGCGACAACAGGTGTCAAAATTTCAATATTATGAAAGCCACAAAATTATCAAATATTGACTTTTAAAACAGTTTTGACATTGAAAATTGCAGTATCCGTATGGATAAGTTGGAAACAATTGGGCTGTATTTCCAAGCAGCATAAATTCCTATTTGCATATTAAAACAAAATGTATCATCTTGATTTTTGTGTCTCAAGTTCATGAAAAAGCATTCATCAGCTATTACACCAAGCAGGCAAAGGTGAATCACAGCAGAACTAGATTTATTTCAATTGATACATTCCCATGATGCCATTTGAAAAATCAAGGAAAAAATACTCAGTGTACTGTAGTTTTAAATGTAATAGTGTGGAGGAAGGTCCCAATGGTATAGTTTAACAATATAACTTTTCTTACAATATTTAAATGAAGAGAACACATAGACAAAACAGTTACAGAGTTTATTGAAAAATAAGATTCTCCCTAGTACTCTTTACAATAGTGAAGACAGTGCGTTGTTTTCAATCATGAAGAAATACTAAGAGACACTTTTTAAAATTTCTTATCAAATCTCTACATTTGCTGGGCAACAATTTTCTGGAACAAAATTAAGCACAACGTAATTTATGAAATAAAATTTAAACACTTTTTTTCAAAAAGTTGTTTTTAAATGGCTTTAGTTAAAAGTATGTACTAAATATCTTTCAGATGCTTAGGTGCACATAATGGATGAAGTACCCATTGGTATCCAGTAACTTGTACACTTTATTTCCATTACTGGCTTCATATTGAGGGATGTCTATATATATATAGATAGATATAATGACTGCAGAGACTGAATATTTTACCTTTTTGGTGTTTTCTCTCACTTCAGCTAGATTTATTGAGATACTGTGTCGTCAACCCATTAGCAAGAATAAGTAGATGTGGGAATTTTCATCTACTTAAGTTAGAGACAGGAAAAGCCTCAGTATATTCTGAAAATAGAAAATTCACATAAATAGCTTTACATTCACTATTTTTTTATTTTAAAAATGATCTTCAATTGTGCTGAGGGTTCTAGGATAGGAGATTATATTCAGGTGGTTATGGGCATGGGGTGCTGGGGAGCCAGAGGGCAGTCTGTTGCAGGGGAAGATGCCCCCAATGTTTAGTATCGGTCGTGTGTTCTGGCCCTCTGTGCTCCTGGTCAGAATACCCAGGAAGCCCTGAAGTTCGGGTGCTGCTGCTGAACACCAGGTCAGTTAATAATAAAGCTCCCCTCATTTGTGACACCATTGAGGAGGAACGTGCAGACCTGGCATACATTACTGAGATTGGGTTGGCTCCTGGGGGAGGTTGCCCTCTCAGAGATGTATCCAGCCAGGCTTAAGGTTTGGCACCAGATGAGACCCCAGGGCAGGGGAGGTGGGGTGGCAGTGATCATCTGAACATCTCTGTTTGCCTCCAGGGCCTTGCTCCACACGTTTCCAGTTTTGAGACCCTGTTCTTGAGACTGGGCTCTCAGGATCAGTTGGGACTGTTGCTACTGTACCAGCCTCCCTGCTGCGTAGCATCTTCCCTGCTTGAGCTGGTTGAGACCTATCTCAGGGTTAGCAGTGAACTTCCCCAGGCTGATGGTTTGGGGGGATTTCAATTTTGCCTTCCCTGGGTTTGTCCTCGGGATTAGCTCAGGAGTTCCTGGCTTCCATGGCAGCCATGGGCCTATCCCAGATTATTTCGAGCCCTACTTGAGACAGTGGCCACACCACAGATATGATTTTCTTGTCAGAGCAATGGCAACGTGAACTTGTGGGGGAATTTTCAGTGTCTCCCTTGTCATGGTCAGATCATATCTTGGTGTCCTTGAGATTCTCTCATGCCACCCCCCTCTGCAGAAAGGTTGGATTTATTTGAGTGGTTCATTCTTGGTGACTGATGGACCCGGAAGGGTTTCTGAGGGAACTGGGGGATGTCCTGGGGGTATTGCTGCAACGTTATGTCCTGGAATCAAAGGGCAGCCAAGGCATGGATAGGATTGTGCCCATGTGGCATCTCTCTATTCATTGCGCTTGGCACTCCCCGTGGTTCACGGAAGAGTTGTAGGTGCTGAAAAGGGCAACAAAGTAAAAAAAAAGCGCTGGTGAAAGACGAGGGAAGAATCCAACCAAACACAAGTCAGAGCTGTTGTTCAGACCTATCTTGTGGCAATAAGGGTGGCGAAACATGACTATTTCTCCACCCTTATTGCATCTGCAGAGTGCCATCTGCTGGCTCTGTTTAGAGTCACCCAATCCCTTCTTGGTAGGGGGGATTTGGGAGACCTCCTGCAGGGTGGTGCACAGGAATTTGATGAGCACCTGGCAGATAAGGTTGCTCAGATTCATTCCCAGTTGGAAACCATACATGATGTGGATCTACTTGAGATGCTGAGGGAGGAATCTTGCCCAGTTATGTGGGAACAATTTGATCTGGTTGCCCCTGATGAAGTGGACAAGGTCCTCGATGCTGCTGATGTGACCACCTGTCAATTAGATCCTTGTCCCTCCTGGTTGGTGAAAGCTGCCAGGATGGTGACTAACAGGTGGATCC
>JANHZU010009348.1:0-17430 GCA_032468055.1 Acrochordus granulatus | reverse complement strand
ATGTACAATAGTGCAAATTTAACTTACCTGGTCAGCTGATGGTTCAAAGTAGAGGAGCAACAGTGCTAAGGAATGTAATGCAAGAACCCAATAAAACAACTGCAAGGGAATTGTAATCGGAGCAGAAAAACTTTGTTTCAGACTGAAGATCAGAGTGAACTCTTATAAGCATATGATGTATTAAGGCAAAAACAGAGAATGGGCTTCTCTATTTATAGCCTATTTATAGGTATATGCAGAAACCCAGCATAAAATATTTAGGAAGCAGCTGAGAAATTATCATGTTTAAGAGGAAACAAAACTCAACATACTTGTCTCTAGAGGCAGTCTTTGTTTCCTACAGACAAGATGAAATGAGCACAACAGCTTTGGAATAAAAAAAAGTGTCACAACAGGGCTTTTATAACTACCTATACAGATAGGCCTCAACTTACGACTGTAATTGGGACCAGAATGACAATTGTTAAGTGAGTCACATCTGATCTTATGAACTTATTTGTCAGGGTTATTAAGGAAATCATTGCAGTTGTTAAGTAAATCATGCAGTCATTAAGTAAATCTGGCTTCCCTCATTGACTCTGCTTGTTGGAGCTGGCTGGGAAGGTCACAAATGGCAATTACATGAAGCTGCAACTTATAAATACCTGCCAGCTGCCAAGTGCTCAAATTTTGATCATGTGACTATGGAGGGTGTTGTGACAGTCACAAGTGCAAGAATCAGTTGTAAATCACTTTTTCAGTGCTGTTGTAACTTTGAACAGTTGCTAAATGAAAGGTTGTAAGTTGAGGGCTATATAGTTACCTAGTTAGCAGTTAGTTACCTGGTACCTAGTTGGGTAGTGAAACATCTGCAAGAAACAACCAAGCTCAGAGAGCACCAAAGACCTCACAGTTCAACCCTGACTTACAAATATTCTCTTCTATTGAGGACTACCTGTAATGAAAATTTAAAGGTGTAGAAGGAAAAGAACTCTCCTCTACAATAGGTAATTAAGGCAAAAATAGGTTGTGAGAATGCAGCTAGTCTGTTATTGCAAATATATCCTTTTATAGCAGATACGAGTGCCACATACCAAACTGCTGACTATCTTGATTTTCTTTCTGCCTTCTCTCTGGTGGTCTAGGAGGTTTTTTTCATGCTGAAGGGACAGAGTTGACAAATGCTTTGCCTGTAAAAGTAACAAGGTTAATAACAAGTCTTCCTTTGTTTTGGAGAACATTTTCAGCAGGCAAGTATTCCATTCCTGAGATTATCCCAAAAGTAGATCCCACAATATGTGAAGGAATCATTCAATTTGTGGAAAAACATTAAAGGTAAAGAACAAAGCATAAACAGTGGAGATTATGTAGAGAAAGAAACCCAATATTTGAGCAAGTGGGATTTCCCTCATGAGAAATAAATGCTGACACTTAAAATTCAGTCAGTCTTCTTTCTTCTACCACATCCTCTCCATTTGTTAAAAAAATAACCAAAACATTTGAGCAGGTACTGAAATAATTAAAAAGAAAATCAGCAACTCAGAAAGGAAATAAAACAGAGAGAGAAATAAAAAAAAATACTAGTGACAGGTAAAGCAGCTGAATGAAACATTTCTTAGCGAAGAACTGTTGTTCAATTAGCACTGGAGCCAAGAAGGGGTATTCTTCCTTCACTAGCCTATTCTGCAAATGTTTAAATCCCTAATCAATTTGAAAATCAGAGCTCTCTTAGTTCAATGGAAAGCAATCTGATCCTTTTAAATTCCAATTAAATCACAACAGTGCCTAGGAATTCAGACTGTCCCAACTAATGTAAAGAGCTTTTGCTGATACTTCTTCAATCAAATGGAAGAAAAGTATATTTTTTAAAAAAATTACATGATTTACTGTACTGAATGCAGTTTCTACGTGCCTCCCTAGGCAGTTTACTATGTAATAAAAATTATACTATGACTCATCCTTCAATTTAAGAAGTTTTAAAAGAGAGGATGACATGTGGATTGCTTCAAAGCTTCCTTCCTGAATAAACATATTAGTCGATTGCCTCCAGACACCCAGATAAACCCAATGAAATCAATAGTAGCTGGGAATTGCAGACACTTAAAAGCAATGTATCTAGAGAACACTTTGTTTATGAAGGCTGTCTTCATTACAAAACTTTACAATATTTCCAGGTATCAGATTCTTGGCAATGAATTTCTGTGAGCTCAAGCAGATGTCAGAAGTGGATCTTGATTAGAAAAAATCTGTTTTAATTTCTCCAATATCTCACAACTATATTCCCAGAAAACTTCCAGAATCAGTCTTGCAAAGTAGCAGTATAGTCTTAGAAAGTATAAGAAGAAAAGTTGACTGTTAATCCAAAGATATTCTCTTTCAGTCTGAAAGAGCCTTAAAAGGATATCACTTTGAAAGCCCTACATGGCTTGGGGCCAAATTATTTAACCACCTTACCCCTATTACATCTACCCAGCCCATTAGGACAAGAAGGTAGAGCATGTAATGGATCCATCAATTAAGCATTGTCATCTGGTGGAACAAAGAAAAAGGGCCATCTTGGTGATGGCCTCTTCCTGATTCAACATCATTTCTCCCAAGCAGGATCAGCCCCCCACCCAGCTTCTCTTCCAAAAGGCCCTAAAAACATGACTGTCATCGGGCTTGGGGACCACACATGGAAATGGAGCCAATTGTGGCTAATTTGATTGTATTATTGCTGCCGTGGGGGGTGGAGGATTTTTAAGGGTTTAAAGTGGAGTTTTAAAATTTTGTAAACCAACTGCAGTCACCTATGCGTAAGCAGGGAAACTAAGTTTGTTAAATGAATAAATAAAATAAAGCACAAATACATTTGTGAGAACAGAGATGGGAAATTAAGGGTAGAAGGAAGAAGCTGAATGTTTACTTCACTTCCACTGACTTCAAAGCAGTTTTATATCAAAGGAGACCTCAATGAGCTCTGTCACTCCAGCACATGTGTATACCGTTTCTTCTCCTGGTAAGCATTTCTCTTCATCGGTTTTATTAAAGCTTTTTTCATTGTGTTCCAGGGCATCCAAAAGTCCTGCAGGCTGCCTTTGGGAAGAGGATGGGTCTTGCTCATATTCCTTGCACACACCGGTTACTCTATTATCTGAGACAAGAAACAGAACCTGAAAATATATTCTGAACAATTTTATTTCTTTCTGTTCCACTAAAGGACAAGAGGAGAAAGAGGAGACCTAACCTGTCCCATTTAAAATGAAGCTTAGAATTAAAACTTTTTCCCAGGTGTAAATATATATTTCCTAAGCAATCTATTTTTTAAATCAACAGTTTACCAAGTGTGTTGGAATGGATTGTTAGTCATAGTAAAAAAAGGTAAGAGTTACCCTGCTGGTTGTGGCTGATTCTTGGGGGCAGCACTTATCTCCATTTAATACCTAAAGAACCAACATTGTCCAAAGACATTGTCATAGTCATGTGGCCGGCATGACTATATGCTGAAGTGCATGAAACATTGTTACATTTCCCACTGAATTAGTCAGTATCTATTTATCTACTTGCATTTTTACATACTTTCAAACTGCTAGGTTGGCAGGAGCTATGCAGACAAGGGGAGCTTACCCCATTATGCACTTGGGTCTTGAACTTGGAGTTCAGAAACTCAACTTTCTGGCTCACAAGCCCAGCATCTTAGATGCTAGGCCATTGCTAGTCATATCCAAGCTATAAAAGCTTTGTTGCATTACTCTATTAATTGATTGCTTATTAAATGTATGTCCTGATGATTCATGTGAGTCGCAATAGTTTGCAACAGTAAACCACAAAATTCAGTATATCATGAAACCAAAAATAAATTACAGCAGAACAGAAACCAATTAAGGTAAAAATTGTTATTTTTTCCCCAGAGAAATGCCTGTAGAAAGACTTGACCTTTTGTGGCAACAGCACTCCTTGAAATGGACACAAACAAGCAGCCAAGACACAATTACAAGGCATGCAAATGGAATAATTTTATGTACATTTCCATTTGCACAAGGCCACAATATAAATTAATGGGGCTGAAAGTCAGGAATGTTTTTATCTGCTGGATGTCTCAGAAACTAAAAGACTAAACTCTCAGTGAATAAGAACAAGCAAGTGAAACAATCAAATAAAGCCAACAGTGTTATCAGTCAACTTGAAATAGTGCCATATGCAATGTCTTCATTACACAAGGACATAAAAATCAACATTTGCATGTCATCAAATGTATCATTCTTGCTGTCTGCTATGCCCTCTGCAAATAATAATGACTCCACTATAATAACCGCCACCTTGATTGTTTTGGGCCCCATTCCTCTGGTTTCAGGTAACTAGTTCTATTTTTATTTTACAAATTAAATATAGAAACTGTCTATTTCACTCACAGGGTGACTCTGGGTGAAGTACAATTAAAACATTAAATATGAATATTCTTATTAATCCAGGTCATGATAAGTAACAAAAATTGCAAAAATTTGCAAAGTTTCTTAAAAAGGCAACTGGGTTTTAATTACAATTGTAGATATAATCACTGCTACTGAGTCAGCTATTATAAACAACAAACTGACCAAATCAGAGGCAGATCAATTAAGAATAAAGGCATCTCACTATTCTCACCATCCAATCTCACTATTCAGGAAATAAGAGCAATGATTTCTCCAGGAAGAGACCTCAACATTAACATCTTATCAGCTGATAAAGGGAGATGTACAGTAATTCTCAACTCTGTGGACTACAAAGCCAAAATGTACAATTTATTGCAGTATAATAACACCTGTGAACCTCTTAAGAAAGTTCCCACAGGCATTTGTAAGAAAAATGTCACTGATTGTTCAAAACTTTTAATTAAGGATAATGTCATTGATAAACTCTATCTTACTGCTTATATCTTGAGGAAACAACATCATGCATATATGGCCTCCCCAAAATTCATAAAGAAGGCATTCCACTGAGGCCCACAGTTTGCAGTATCAACTCTGCCACTTACAACATTGCTAAACATTTAACAACTTTACTGGCACCTTACCTGTCTCCTGAGAAACTTGTACGCCAGTCAAGAAGCAACAGTTAGAACCAGATATGGAAGAATGGATTGGTTCCAAATTGGGAAAGGAGCATGACAAGGCTGTATATCGTCACCCTGCTTATTTAATTTATATGCAGAGTACATCATGTGAAATGAATCCCAAACTGGAATTAAGATTGCTGGGAGAAATATCAACAACTTCAGATATGCAGACGATATCACTCTAATGGAAGAAAGTGAAAAGGAACCAAAGAGCCTCTTGAAGAGGGTGAAAGAGGAGAGTGCAAAAGCTGGCTTGAAACTCAACATTAAAAAAACAAATATCCTGGCAACTGGTCCCATTGCTTCCTGGCAAGTAGAAGGGGAAGAAATGGAAGCAGTGGCAGATTTCACCTTCTTGGGCTCCAACATCTGTAGCCATGAAATCAAAAGATGCTCCTTGTGAGGAAAGCCATGGCCAACCTAGACAGCGCATTAAGAAGCAGAGACATCACCTTGCCAACAAAGGTCCATATAATCAAAGCTATGGTTTTCCCAAGAGTAATGTATGGATGTGAGAGTTGGACCATAACGAGGGCTGAGCACTGAAGAACTGATGCCTTCAAATTGTGGTGCTGGAGAAGACTCCTAAGGATCCACTGGACTGCAAGGAGATCAAACCAGTCAATCCTACAGGAAATCAACCCAGATTGCTAATTAGAGGGACAGATACTGAAACTGAAGCTCAAGTACTGTGACCATTTAATATGAAGAAAGGACTCATTGGAAAAGACCATGATGGGAAAGACTGAAGGTAAAAGGAGAAGAGGACAGCAGAAGATGAGATTGTTAGATAGCATAGTCAGTTTGATGGGTGTGGGCTTGGATGGACTCTGGGAGGCAGTGCAGCACAGGGAGGCCTGGCGTGCTGCAGTCCTTGGGGTTGCAAAGTCGGACACAACTGCGCGACTGAACAACTGGCACCTTTAATTGGCATTTCCCCCACATTAACAATTCACAGGATTTTGTCAATCAAGTTAGAAATATTAAGTTTGATCCTGATGAAACAAAAGTTTCTTATGATGTAACTTCAATCTTCACATGCATTCTTATAGAAGATGAAGTCAATATGGTGAGGAAAAGACTTTTACAAGACAACACATCAGCACACAGAACCAAACTCAGCCCTGACCATATTTGTACTCTTTTGGATCTTTGTTTGAACAACACCTATTTTAAATTCAGTGTTAAGTTTTACAAACAAAAACATGGCTGTGCAATATCACCGATCACGGCTAATCTTTATATGAAAGAACCTGAATTCAAAGCATTGAACTCGATAGAGGAAACCCTCCCACCTACTGTTTTAGATTTGTAGATGATATCTGGATCAAAATCAAAATACAAGAACTGGAAGCTTTCACACAACATTGCCATTGACAGCAACATCCAATTCACATGTGAAGATGTTAAAAGATTAGTTGGCCTTTTTGGACATCAAAGATGACAGAAGCCTCTGTACTGAAGTTTACATGAAGCCTACACACACAAATCAATTATCTTGCTCTTGTCTCTCATCATCCACTGGAATATAAACTGGGAGTGATCAGGACCTTACAACATTGTGCAGATGTGTTTTACCTTCACACAGAGAAGGCTCCATCAAGAAAAATTTGTATATAAGGAAAACCCTCAGTAATTGTGGCTATTCAAATTGGTCGTTTATCAAAGCCACTAAAACAACAAAAGAACCCTCGCATTTCCTCTGCAAGACAAGATTCTATCAAATGTAGCAATATGACCATTCCATTTGCTGCTGGAGTATTAGAGAAACTCGGGAGAATTACAACATACGTGTGCAATTCAGACCCATGAACATGCTTAAACATAGACTGATTTATCCTAAGGACAAAGTTCCCAAACAGACAGATGTCATCTACTCCATTCAGTGCAATGATTCTTGTTCAGTATGTTATGTTGGGGAGACGAAACAGCCAATTTTTAGGAGATTTAAACAACATAAAACATCTGATTCATCTGCAATACATTTACACATAAACAGCATGATCATAATTTTGAAGATTGCAGATTCCAAATAACTGATAAAGAAAGTAACTGGTTTTCAAGAGGAATCAAAGAATCGATATATATTAAGACTTTAAATCCTTCAATAAACCATGATGGAGGAACCACATTTCAACTACCTTCAATTTATGAAACCCTTAAATCATTCGCCAAAAAGAACTATGCAGGAGGCTCTGTAATGTTGATGTGCTGAAAGGCAATCAAGCTTTATTGCCGAACATCTGTTTATTTTGCTATGTGAAAACCTCTGTTGTATCCTGCATCTTTTCCCCCCAAGCCTCCTCCCTTCCGTTAGGAACTTATTACCCTGTTTAAACTGGTTGTGTGTAACCTTGATATGTTTTCTTTTTTTCCCCCACCCCTTTTTTAGAAATGTACATTATTTCCTGACCATTCTTTTTCATTTTTAGATGGACTGAAAAAGCTTTCCGGATGGAAGGCAAAACATCTCTAATAACATCTTGTAATTAAAATCCAACTGCCTTTTTAAGAAACTTTACAAATTTTTGCAATTTTTGATAATAATTATAATTAAAAGTTCAAAGGGAGGAGGCCTTCAAGACACTAACCAGGCCCACAGCTGCATGCTCCTCTGTGGGCCCTAAGCAAGTCAGCAAAGCCAGCTTTTCAGACATTTCCAGAAGGTCAGGAGAGTGGGTGTCCACCTCATCTCTTGGGGGAGAATGTTCCACAGGACAGGGGTAACAGTAGAGAATCCTCTCTTCCTGGATTCTGCCAGTTTAAATTCTTTAATGAGGGTTTGCAGAATACTTTCTCTGCCTGAATGGATGGGTTGGGACAATGTAATAGGACAAAGATGGTTCCTAGAATAACCTGGCCCCATGCATGTAGGGGTTTAAAGGTCATAAAAGGTAAAGGTTACCCTGCCAGTCGTGACTGACTCTAAGGTGTGGTGCTCATCCTCGTTTCTAAGCCCAAGAGCCAGTGTTCGAGGACGCTTCCATGGTCATGTGGCTGGCATGACTATACACCATAGGTGCACGGACACTGTTACCTTTCCTGCCAGAGGAGGTAGCACCTATTTATCTACTTGCATTTGCACGCTTTCAAACTGCTACATTGGCGGGAGCTGAGGTAGAACAGCAGGAGTTTGCCCTGCTGCACAGCCACACCAGGTCTTGAACTTGGGCCACTGACCTTCCAGCCAGCAAGCCGAGCTCTTAACTGCTTGAGCCACTGCGCCTCACCTTAAAAGTCATAACCAACACCTTAAATTGGACCCAAAAGCAAACCAGTACACAATGCAGCTGATGCAGCAGAGGTGTTATATGAGCTATCCTTGGGGCACCCAAAATTGTGGGTACCAGCTGAAGCTTCTGAATACTTTTCAAGGGTAGCTGCATTAGAGTGTATGACAATAGTCCAAATAGGAAATGATCAGGGTGTGAATGACTGAGCAAGGAGCCTCCCTATCCAGGAAAGTGTGTAGTTGGCACACAACACAAAGCTGACCAAAGATCCTCCTAGCTACAGCTGCCAGTCCAGGAGGACCCCAGATTATGCCCCAGGTCTGTCTGAGATAGTGCAACTATATTCTTTTGTATCACCTAGCACCCAAAGTCTTTTTGTTGGAGATGCCAGGAACTATGCTGAGACCTTTTTCAAGAAAAGGATATACACTAGACCTAAAACTTGGCTGATCTCTGGGTATAATGGATCAATGAATTAGTAGCGTAACATAGCACAAGAAAATAAAAAATGAAGTGCTTAAAGCAGAGATAGGGTTGAGAGATTTTCTGGGCTTGGCCTTCTTTGAGGCCACCTCTTCCTTTTAGACATTCTGCTGCATCTTCACTTTGGACCATGGAATCAATCCTGGTGGAGATCTGGAGCAGAACTGTCCTTTTGCCACAGTGCTAAAAAGTCAGAAAATGAGAAATATACTTCAAGAAGGGGCAACTTAATAACAAGGTAACATGTTAAAAAAAGGAATTTACTTACCCAACCGCCTTCTTTTCAGGCTAGGAACATGGTCATCCAACATGTTGGCTTTTGTCCCAGGAAGGAACTGCTTGTGTGGAACAAAAGATAGAGGTCGAAACTTTTTTTTTTCTGCAGTGATCATACAAGAAAGAAGACGAGGAGGAGGAGCTGGCATCTGCACAGAAAGGAGAAACAGCACATTACAGGGGATCATTTTTAGTGGCCAATAGTTACACTTAATATTTTGGAGGAAGTTGTCAGAAACAGAGGACAGCAGTGCTAAATGGATGATGCTACATCACACATTAGCTAAGCCAGGATTTTCTGTCCTTCTCTGGATTCTGGGAGTAAGTCTGATATAAATATGGGCAGTTGCTCTAAAAGGGAGTCAATCCAGAAAACAACAGTCTGCATATTCTAATATGGAAGATGTCACCATTGTACCGTTCTTGCCTTTGGCTTATTTTTGTACCTAATGCTGTTAATGTGGGGCACAGTGACCAAGTGGTTAAGATGCTGGGCTTATTGGCCAGAAGGTCGGCAGCCTGAGTTTGAGACCCAGGTGCCATGTAACGGGATGAGCTGCTCTTACTTGCTCTAACTCTTGCCAACCTAGCAGTTTGAAAGCATGGAAAAATGCAAGTACGTAAATAGGTACCACCTAATTTAGGTGGGAAGATAACAGCGTTCCATGTGCTTCGGCATATAGTCATGCTTGCCACATGACCTTGGAAGCATTCATTGTGCATTGTCTTTGGACAATGCACAATGCTGGCTCTTTTGTATGAAATGGAGATGAACACCGCCCCCGCTAGAGTTGGACACAACTGGCAGGGAAACCTTTAACTTTACCTAATGCTGTTAATATTTTATTTATGTTTTTTAATTGTAAGCCGCCCAGAGTCACTAGCATATAAATTTGATACAGACAGATATTGGGCCACATAGACATTTGCTATGATCTTCACAATTCTCCTTCACATTTTTTAAAAACTGAAATCTTTGTTTTCTGAATACTGTATACTGACAGCTGCTGAGGGCCATTTAAATGCTACTCAAAGGCAGACCTTCTGTATGTACGACCTGTGCTGGGATGCTCCTTCTCTCAAATGTGACAGGCTTCTATTGTCACTTCTTTGAATGTCTGATTGAAAACTTGACTCAGGCCTTCCTGCTATGCATATTAGAAATGAGTATGCTTATTTCAATTGATTACTTTCACATATTATTTTAATGCATCATTTCTCATGCATTTGAAAAGTTTATTTTGGAAACTCCTTTGAGATGTTTTGGCATTAGAACTGATAGGTATGCAAGCATATACACATACACATGCTACATCTTGGCAGTAAATATGAAGCTCTCATTTATAAAGCATCATAAGCTGCTATTTTGCAATTAAGTTTTCCACTACAGATCCAGGTTAATCTTCCTGGAAGGGTCTCAGCCAATTTGAATTAACTAGAGAGGTTTTCTTTTGGTGCTAACATTGACCATTATACTGAGTTTTGCATTTCTGCATTTTGTAAGCATGTTGACAGATACTGTATATACATACTTAAATGGGTAGGACAATGAAAGTGTTGTGATGAGAAAGTAATGAGAAAGAATATTCAAACAGTTCTTTAAAAGAAACATCCATCTGCCATCCAAAAAAAATCAACTCTTAAACAGGTTTGGAAACAGTGCAGTTGAGTTTGGAGAGGTTCTTGCAGTATTTATTTCTAGAAAAAAGTATGTTCTCCTTTGCCAAAATAGCACTCAAGAAAATTCTCGGAAAACAAGCAGTCAAGCAACCGGAAAACAGATGAGCTGTACCAAACTTTATCCAAAGTTCTCTTAAATGATCAAATAAAATGCCCTTTTAAGTCAAATAATAACAAAGTAGACCCCATCATTATCATAATATGCTTGGATGTAAAATTCAAGGGAGATCCTTGAATCTAAGTGGGGGATCTAAAACTGGTCTTATACTGCCACTTAATCCAAGGCCCTTTGATCTTAAATTAAAAAACTCCCATGATTCCACTCTGATGCTTCTATGTATGCACCAGAAGGCATCTAAACACTTTTGGTAAAAAGTTAATAGGCCAAATTCCTAAACTAGCTACTGAACTAAATGTGGGTCAAAATTCCAAGAAGGCTGCAGGTAAATTCTTTTAAATGTCAAAATATAGCCTCAGATAGTTTGGAGAATTACCCCTCTCAATGTAATACATGTTTTATACTTACACACTGTTGTATGGTACGGAAGAACTGAGAAACATCCCTGATTGCATGTCCAAAGTTTTCATAAATTTTAACATATGGGCGGACCCAGGAAGGCAACTGGGCTCTTGCATCAGGATTCATGAACCTGTTGAGAATTGAAGGCTTGAAACTTTGATTTGAAAAACTGAAGTCAGCCCTGGCAAAAAGATGATTTTCAATTCTTCCTTAGGATATATTCTCAAAATATTCCAGAAAAGAAATGGAATTAGCTGAGTGCTTTGCACACAATCTATGATTGCTATTGATAAAAAGAAGCCCTTGAAACTTGTACTCAAAGTATTACAAAAATCTTTAGAGTTAAATGACACTCTTAAGTCTTAACATCTTTTATTCCTTCAAGAACTAAAATGGCAAACCTAGGAGAGATTCAAGAGCTACTTAAAGTGCAGAGCAAAATTCATAGGATAACTAAAGTTTTGGAACCCTCATATTATAAACCATTGTGACTCCTGTCTATTTGGTGGTATGTAAAGCAAGCAAAGCTTCTAACATTAAGATGATGTTAGGCACAGTACTCCAGACATGGAGACTACCAATTGGTTCCTTTTAAGCATAATTAAGCAGTTCCTAATCTTCTTCCAATTTGCTTGTAAGGGGAGGCATATGCAAGCTTTTTATTTCCCATTATTTTCTACCACTTCCTAATCTTCACAAAAACTCTCTTTCCATCCCCATCTACTATACAGAAGGATCTTTGACATAGTTCTTTCCTTGAATAAAAACATTTCTGATCCCTATATTTGCTAGATGAAAATAAAGAATATTAATGGTGTAAAATTCTACTGGAAGATAAGGTCACCTATGGTCGCAGAGAAAAATGGCACCATAATCTTGCCGATGTCGGATAACTCTTCCAATAGCCTGGTTCACTGCACGAGAAGCCTGCTGCTTGTACCAGGTATTTCCAGACAAATACTAAATATGGTGAAAAAAATACAGCTTTATTTTAGATTGTTGTGTTTTGTTTTTCATTCCCACACTTAAAAAAATGACAGACCAAACACTGGTTTTTGAAATATATCTCTGTTCCATCTTACAAGAACACTGTCTCAGTATCTGATTTTGCAATTGGTCCAAGCAAGGGAAAGATGCACTTCCAGTTCAGGGAATTACCTAAACTAGTAGCTATCCAAATGAATTCCCAATTAAATCTAGTAGCATAAAAGAGCTACTAGTCTGGAGACAGATGAGAAAATCAGGATTTACTGGTAGGCTTTTGTAATATTTTAAATGATAAATAAGAATGTCTGTTTCATATTTACTTTGGCAATAACAACTATCCCTCCTCCCCCGCCCCAAATATCCTACTAAAATGAAAAATGTTAGGATGTTTGTCAGCTCAGTTCAGCTGCTTAGAAAGCATTCAGTAACAGTGCCTATAGCCCAAACTATCAAGATAGAAATCCATAAAAAAAAGAAAAATTACAACACAGGTTTATCAACTCAAAATATGCAGGATACTGCTGATAGAGTCAGATGAGCCCATTACAAGATCAAAATGGAATATTTTGGAAGAGAACATTTCATCCTTGAAATGTTTCACATACCTCTATTATCAAAGTTATATCTCTCTCCTTACCTTCCCACCAGTATCTTTTGCCCTCATTTCATCCAAGAACTGCATCTTTAAGATGATCCTGGGGTCCATGCGAGGGGGGAACGGAAGGCCTGTGATGATGACACCTCGTCCATTCTTATCAGCAAAGTCTAAACCTTCACTAGCCTGAAGGCAAATAATGTGTTTTATGACATGGGTCACTCTAAAGGAGGAATATCTGCAAGAATCAAGGTGCTGCCTCATATATTCGGTTCTTCCTTGAAGATAGATGGGTCGGTAGCTTAGCTTTGCCTATTTCTGAGGGCTCTCAGGTGTTCTTCAGAGACCAATGCAACCCTCTCATTCAAAAAGGTCAACAATTGATTTGAGCCTTTATCCCTCTTCCTCTGTTGGGAATCAGAAAGGAGGAAGACTTCCAGTGCATATGAAACAGCAGTGTTTCTCAACCTTGGCAAGTTTAAGATGTGTAGACTTCTACTCCCAGAATTCCCCAGCCAGCATGTTGGCTGTACCTAGGAAGAAATGCAGTGTGTCCAAAATAAGCAATGTGTAAAGCATCAGATGGTAATATGTAGCCAATGTTGGCTTATTTGGCAAAATTAAGTGGAATTGGATCTGATTCATTGCTTGAATGGGAGACCACTGGCTTTAGTTTAGACTAATATTTTCCAAATGTGGCAGCTTTGAGATACGAGGACTTAATTATCAGAACAGATGGCTGGGGAGTTCTGGAGTTGAAGTCCACACATCTTAAAGTTGCCAAGTTTGAAAAGCACTGCTATAGAACATAGTCAAGTTTACACTGTTTGTACACTGACTGTATAGCTTGAATATAGGCCATTCTCACCGTAGAGCTTTACGATTTTGGATTTTGAACTGGGCCAGGAACCATGTTAAAAACTAGTAGCAACCATAAGGAAATGCAAAATGATTAATTAAAAAATTGCATGCACAAACCAGCTGATCTTGAGAGGTTTTGTGCCCAAACTGAAACATGTAGGTTTGGCTTCAATACTGTCTTATGTTTGGACCAAATCACAGCTGTTCAGGTCAGAAGCATTGGGAGGCAAGGACAGTGAGAAAAAGCGAAGGACATTGGTGACAGCAGCAGAGAAAAACAAAAGAAAAAAGGAAACTGGGAAGATTAGGTGGATGGATGGGCTGATGTGATATGCAATACTTATTGGGAAAGATTAGTGCATTAGTTGCTGGTTTGAAACAAAACATATTTTTTGTTTTGCACACATCTCTGTGGTACAAGATAACAACTATCCCTCTGCAGATTACTGTGCAAAAATTTTGGAATTTAACTTAATTATTACTCCTAAATAAATGACTCCTACATTAACTCTCCTAAATGACTCCTAAATTGATCTGTTTTCCTGTCCTGGATATTACACACTGTCCAATTTATTCCTACTGAAATGAACGAGTAAGAGAAAGTGCCAATCACCTCAGTTAACAATAATTCATTCTATCAGCTTCTAAAACCAAGATAAGAAAAATGATAACAATCAGTTTGTTCACAAATTCCCCGCATAATGTCAGTATAGCATTTCAGAGTGCTGGAAATGGTTTGCATTTGGACAAAGTATGTTTTACAAAGGACTAAAAGGATCCATTGAGTGAAAATTAAAAAAAAATGGAATAATGCTTCAGAATGTGTTGGAGCATAAGCACCTGACCTTGGGAGAAGGAAGGGTGGAGTCAGGGGTTAAGGAGGAGATCAGCCTTGAGTTGTTACGCATGTACAAATGTCACCAGTTGGAGAAATTCTTGTGACCATGCAGTATGAATAAGCCTGTTAGCTAAAACTTCATCAGCTAACCCTGATCCTTCACACCTAACATTAATTTCTCCAACTGCCTGCCGAACACTTGCATTCCCCAGATAAGACTAATGTTCTTATGAGGGGTGGACCTTTAATATTTGTCCATGTGTAGGGACTCAAGGCTAATCTCCCTCTTAACCCCTGGCTCTGCCCTTCCTTCTCCCATAGGACCTTTTTAAAAGAGTTGTTTTTTTCAGGCTTTTGTCTAAGACTGAAAAAAGATGTGACTGCTTTAAAGAGTCAACTTCATAAAGCAGCTGCATCTGTTTAATTTATTCTACATTTAACTATAAGCCCAGGCACATTTCTCTGAATTGCTTTCTCTTCTTTTAATCTTGTGATGACTGATATATGTCAACATTTTTAAAATTTGGCTACATGTTTTTAAAACGAAGCATCTATAATATTGAAATACTGTACATTTGAACAATACATACCTTTCCCCGGCACACTGCCAAGAAAATAGCACCATTTGATTTAGGGCAGACAATTTTTTCATAATAGGCATCCATAACCTATATGAATAAATATAATTTATTTGAATTTTATAAATTCAAATAAAAATATTAACAGACAACACTTTTAACTAGCAATAACTATAAAAGTGATAATTTTAGAATCCTGTTTTATGCTTCATTCATCGTGTGTAATTAAATAAATGTCATCCCTCATTGAAAAACACTTGCAGGCATTTTCACGCAGATAGTGAAAGACATCACCTTCTGTGAAAACTGAAAGAAAACATACTTAGTTCTTGTGCTTGTTATGTTTTGGCAAGTTATACTCAAAGCAAAACACCTTAATTATTTAATGCTTTAGATGCCAATAAATAAAATGCTTGAATTAGGAAAGAAAAAATTGTGATTATAGAACTGTTAATTCACTGATGCTGCAGTTTGGGTTAATAAAGATGTTGATCAACAACATAACGTCAAATACAGACTGTATTTTTTTGGTACACCCAGTTCATTTCACTGGAACTTAAGCAACATTAACTGTTTAAAGGGCTATGAATGTGCTAATATTATTCCTCCAATAGGAGTAAGTATAATGAAGGAAGATTTTATTTCAGAATTTGCTTTATTATTTTGAAAGCATTTAGAAAACAACAAGGCATTCCCATAGTCACATGATCAAAATTGGGCACATGGCAATCAGCATGTATTTCGCCAGCTTCTAACAAGCAAAATCAATGGGGAAAGCTGAATTTGCTTAACCACCATGGGCATAAAATTGGGCACAATTTACTTAATAATTGCCTTGGTTAGCAACAGAAATTCTGGTCCCAACTGTGGTTGTAATTGAGGACTATCTGGTAATTGATTTGTAGGTACTTGTGGTATACCTGGTAGCTGATTCCAGCTTCAAGCTTTAACAAAACACAGCCTCACAAACAAGAGTAAGCAGGCCAGCAAAGCACAAAAAATGAGAAGGATAAACACAAGTTAAGATCTTTGGCAGGCTGTATTCCCTCTTTTAGACCAATCTGGAGCTCTAGACATTTTGTTGCTGCGAACAGCTGCATTTATATAGCCGGTAAAATGCGGCACAGAAAGTTTTCTCAAAGTGCTATCTTACCATCTTCTCTGAGATACTTGGAGATATTTTCTCTCCATTTTTTAAACCAGTGCTTCCCAACCTTGGCAATTTCCAGATGTGTGCACTTGAAATCCCGGAATTTCACAGTCAATGCAGCCATTGATGAGAATTCTGGTAACTGAAGTCCACACAGTTGAAAGTTACCAAGTTTGGGAAACATCATTTTAAATCAAAACTCATTGGTGTTCATGATAACTATCACTTCATGTTAGTGCTGCTTTCTTTCAGCTGCTAGAAGAAATTCCCCTGGCTGACCCAGTTGTGTTCCTTAAAGGAAAACAGAAAGCTCCCTTTGGTTACTCATCCAGGTAAGACAAAAAATAAAGGAAGAAACTGCATAATTCTTCTTTTTGCTCAGGTCACTTACCTTCCCTCTCACTGAGCAAAAACAGTTTCTCTGGCTCATCTTTACTAATCTTATTTATCCCAACAAATATTTTTGCATTGACTAAATTCCTCAGGAAGGAAGGCCTCCAGACTGGTGGGCCATGTGTTGGCTCTATCTAACCTAGTTACCGCATTAATCAATCAACGAGATTTACACAATTCAGAGTCATCAACAATTAAACAGGCTCATTTTGCATAATATGCATCAAACACATGGCCAAAAAGCTACGTGATGTTTACTATGAACAAAAACTTAACACGTTAGCTAAACAGAGTTGGCAGGTCTTTATCTGACCTATTAAATGTACCCTGTTCTACAAGAAAAAAACTGAACCTCTCCACAATACATTATCTCAAGAACTTTATAAAATCGAAGAACATTATCCAGAAGACCGAAGACTTGTCATAAACTCTCATTTATGAACAATCTCCATTTAAAAATCAGCACTGGAAGGATGTTTTGTATTGTAGCCTTGATGGCGTAATCCTTATGGAATCTGCAAAGTATTACACTAAAGGTAAAGTCTAGTTGTGGCTGACTCTAGAGGGCAGTGCTCATCATTCACAGCCAAAGGAGCCAGCACTGACTGAAGATGCTTCTGTGGCCATATGGCTGGCATAACTATATGCCAAGGGGCATGGATGCTGTTACCTTTCCCACCAAATTAGGCAGTACCTATTTATCTACTTCCCCCCAGTGAGGCACCACCTTGCTGTGGTTGGGGGGCTTGTGTGCTCTGAAGAAGATGAGAGCTCTGCCAGAGG
>JANHZU010009347.1:0-20848 GCA_032468055.1 Acrochordus granulatus | reverse complement strand
TGATGACAATTACAGGCCTCTCTCATCTTTTTAAGTGGGAGAACTTGCACAATTGGTGGCTGACTAAATACTTTTTTACCCCATTGTGTATTATACTCAACCAGCATAAGTTATCTCATTCTTCGACCAACATTGGTTATCTTATTCCTCTGTATTAATGTATTTGCAGTGATAATAGATATTATTGCAAATACATTTGTTTTATTTCCAGTTGGCAAGAATAGTTTGTCTCCATTTTTTAGATTTGGTTTTAAATCTCTGTATTTCTAAATATGTCACATAACTGTAGCATAAGTTAACATCTCTGGGAGAAAAAATCAAGCAGAATAATACTGATCTAACACTGCATATTTTGTAAATTTTCCTTTGTTCGCTTTTTTTTTCAAGATGACAGACAGCAGTAGACGCAGAGCTCAGAGCTCTTGCTAACTCCCTGAGTGTTTTGGTGGTATACTGGGAGTCTTCTTTTATTCTCTTTTCCCCCTCTTTCCCCCACTTTTGCTGTTGCTGGATACCATTCTGGTTCCCTTGCTTAACCTGTGGATGTTTGGTGGTGGGAGTCAGCTGTGGGTCGGAGTCAGCTGTGGGTCGGAGTCAGCTGTTGGGTGGTTGAGGTCTTTTGGAGTGGCTAGAGTTTGCTGCGTGGTGACAGCAACTGTGGTGGGACAGGACTCTTGCCCCCTGGAGACTGCTCTTGGACCTGTGGTTATAGAGTGAGCAGGGAGCAATCACTGTCAACTCCTCTGAGTTCAGCTGTGTTACTTGGCAGCAGAGGAGGTTGGCCAGGAACAGTGAGACTGCCCTGAGCAGGATAGGGATAGTGAATCCATCCTGGCTCTCCTTGATCTTTTGGCAGCTTTCGATATCATTGACCATGGTATCTTTTTGGGTTGGCTGCTGGGGCTGAGTGGCACAGTTTGCACTGGTTTGGCACCTTTCTCCACCTTTCTATCCATGGGGCTACCCTTGGAAAGCATTTGGAAGCTACAGCTGGTATAGAATGCTGCTGTGCTGGCAGTTCTTGGGGCCCCTAGAATGGCCCATGTAACACCACTGTTCCATGAGCTGTCCTGGCTGCCAGTTTGCTTCCAGATGCCATTCAAGGTATTGGTTTTGACCTTTAAAGCCCCTCATAGCATGGGGCCAGGCTATCTGAGGAACTGTCTCATTCCAATAGGGATTACCCGCTCCACCAGGCCAGCAGAAGAGGTCAACTGCCAGCCCTGTCAGCCAAGGAATTTTGGCTGGCAAAGTCAAGGAGAAGTGCCTTTTCTGCTGTGGCTCCTGCCCTGTGGAACATCATGAGGTGAAGTCTGTATCCACCTTTGCAGCCTTCTGGAAGAGCCTTAAGACCTGGCTCTGCCATCTGGCTTCAGATCCCAAACTAGGAGATGGCTGGTGGTTTAAGCCAGTTGTACCACCCCACATATCCCCTCTATCCAGCTTTTTTATCCTTTCCTCTCTATCCAGCTGATATTGAATTAATTTTTAAATTGTTTTAATATGTATTGCTGTTTTTAATATTTTTTATTGTGAGCTGCCGAGAGTCATCTTTGAGTTCATCAGCATACAAATTTGATAAATAAAAATAAAATAAATTTCCTGTTTATTTATTTTAGCTTGAGACTTTGCATTATATTGTAATAAGCTTTGCTACTCTGTTTTAAATAACCACACTGTCCTATGAGATCCCTGACTTGGGTGTTTTGATGACAAATATGATGCTCCAGAGCAACACCTTTGTGACCCAATTCTGCCAGGGTAATAGTGTTTATGATTTATTGTCTCATCTGCCTCCTTGCTTGTTCATTTGATATAAAACACTTAACTCCCCTCTCATCCCCTCCCCTACCCCTCCTTCCCTTTCTTGTTTGCTCTGTCTTTTACTTCTTTTACTCTTTTTTCTTACCTGGATGAAGACTGAATGCAGGACTCTCCACAAATTTGCAGAGATAAAAGAACAGCAAACATTACCTTTTTTTTTCCAGGTAATTTTGTATAATCAAAAAGAGACTGTATTTGCATTTCTAATATTCAGGTTTATACTAAATTGTACTGTTGTTATAATTATTTATAGGGGGTGCGGTGGAACGAGCAGTTAAAAATGCTGGGCTTGTCAGCTGGAAGGTTGGCAGCCTGAATTTGAACCCCAAGTGCTGCTGTGCTCCAGCTCCTACCAATCTGACAGTTCAAAAGCGTGGAAAAGTAGAAGTAGAGAAATAGGTATCACCTCAGTGAGAAGTAACAGGGTCCATGCGTCTCAGTATATAGACATGCTGGCCACGTGATCATGGAAGGATCTTTGGGCGAACGCTGACTCCTGCTCTTTGGTTAGGAAATGGAGATGAGCACCGCCCCCCTGTCATGACTGGCAGGGGAAACCTTTACCTTTTATAATTAATTAGTTGTACTTAGAGATAATGAAAAGTTTCTATAAGTTACTGATCAAAAACAAAACCTGAACACAGGTTTCACACTGCAGTTGAAAGGTACATAATAAAGGTTCTTAATTTTTCTTATCATGTAGTTTCTTTTTAATTGGAATTGTAGAGGATTAGATAATTCACAGACTAATAAGTTTAATATGACATAAGAACTGATTTTTCTTTCATATTAGTTGAATGGAGAAGATTAGAATGAGTAAGAACATTATTGGATGCCTCCAGAACCTACGTAAGTGTTTCTTATATATTTATAAATTATATTTTAATTTTTTAAATTTTAAATTATATTTATGAATTATATTTGATTCAATTAATGTAGCCTCTAGCATGCTATCTTCAACTATCGGGTCTGCAATAGCTATTCTGGTTGGGATTTATGGAAATTGTATGGTTCCCAGTTTGGAGAACACTTTTTCTGTCTCTTCCTATACTTAGTAACCTTGGTGACAAAAGAACTGATACTAAGTTAAACATATGTTTTGGGGTGTTCTTACAGTGAAGCACAATAGTAATTATTACTAAGCATCATTGCAATTTTTTCAGTGATGAGAGAAATACTACAATGTTAATGTTTTGAATTCTGAATGAATTAATAAAGTTTAATACCATGTTATCCAGATCAGCAACCATTTCTTATTCTTGATCAATGATATGGTCATGGTAGGTCTCCAACTTGTCCTTTCTTGATGACTCCTAAGAAAGGTAGTAGACTTGCAGCAACCAAAGTCAGTGAAGGAAATGAATTATTTAGATTTATTTCAGTTGGGTTTCAGGTCAGGTTACAGCATGTTACTTATAGCAAGCTCATGATGGTGGTCATAAAGCCATCCTTGTTCCTTTAGTGGCTTTCACTACTATCAGTTAGAATATCCTTCTGGACCAGTTGATAAAGTTGAGAGGGGGACGGCGAGCATGGTTTTATGGTGATTTTCTTCCTTACTCTGAGATTAATTCCAGTCTTATAGGGAGGAAGGAAGTTTAGCCCTATCATTTTCTACATCTACATGAAGCCATTGGATGAGACCCATTGGAATAGAATTAAGTGTCATTAGAATGTTATGCATTCCTGCTCAAATGATGCTTGGAGGCTATGAGATCTGAATGGGGAAAAAATCCTAGCAAGACTAAATGGCTATGGGTTTAAGGGCTTCCTGCAACTGAATGTCTACCATTGTTAACTCTGTATGAGGTAGCATGAGTCCTGCTGGAGTCACAGCTCCTGTTTAAGGAGCAAGTGGCAGCTGTGCCCAGGAAGTGTCTTGCACAAATCCATTCTGTACATGAGTTTTATCCATTCCTACATCTGGAGGCATTGCTCACAGTCATCAATGGCTTAGCTACTATTACAATGCATTCTATACAGGGCTGTCCTTGAAATGTATTTGGTAGCTTTGGAGAATACCCTTATGACACCACTGTTAAGTGAGCTACACTGGCTCCTGGTAAACTTCTACGTGTAATGCAAGATGCTGATTGTCACCTTCATAGCCATATATGATATAGAACCAAGATACGTGAGGAACTGCCAGTCTCCAGTGGTTTCCGCCCATCCCAGCAGATCTGCTAGGGTGGGCATGCTCCAGATACCTTCTATGAAACAGTGTCATGGGAAGGATGCTTTCCAAAAGATTTTTCCATCAGGCAATTAATCAAGATGCTAGTAGAACCTTATACTGTCAGGGGCATACTTGAGATTCCTTACAGATTCTCTGTTTTCTCAACTATTTTAAATTGATTGATGTTTACTGTATTTTTATTTCATTGTTTTTGTTGTCAGTCTGGTGTTAATTGGTTAAGATACGCAGATATAAATTTGCTAAATAAATAAATTGCCAAGTGACCTTGTTTATATATGAATGCAGACAGAAGTATGTCGTTATCAGCAGAACTTCACAGCATCCATATGACATTTTTCTTAACTTTTAGCCTGTGAATTCTGTCAAAGGGCTGATGACTGTCCTGAAAAATATGGGGAAAAGAGAACTTATGAGGACTATAATCTCACTGTTCATTATTACTGTGTGGTAAGTACTTCTTGATGCACCCAAAGAATTCTATTGGAAAGTTAGCTAATCTCGAGATTGCTCTTATAGTATCTCTGTGATATATGTCTATTTAATGAAATCAAATAAATGTTGTGCTCAATATATTTTCTAATTAGTATAGGTAGGTGCATCAACTTAGCTGATAAAAGATTTTGTTGATCATTGTTTCAGTCTAAGAAATGAAAGAGAAATCTGAATCTTGAAATACTCTTGAACTGCATGGTCTTTCTGGAACAATGTAACACTTTTAAAACAGGAAGGTCAGCCACTTCTATTGAGAAGGCACCACTATCCTCTTTGAATTCTGTTTCAGTTTATTCTTCTCATTCAGTCAGTTGTTGATCATAAACAAGTATTCGGCAATGCACACCATTACCTCAAGATATATGTTTCCCTGGCTGAAGAAGGCGCGACACAGAAAGGTCAGCCTCAAATAATAGCATGGCTCTGGGAATCAGAACTACTTGGAGGTCTTTTAAATTTGGGCAGTAACTTAGATCCATGTCCTTGCTTGATGGATTTTGACTTGAATTACTAACTAATTCATTCAGGGTAGAAGAGCCAGGAGAAGCAGTGACGGAGAAATTGATTTTGATACCTCTAGAGTACTTCCTATTTCTAAATCTTAACAGCAATCTAGGAGAATACTATGATTTTTGAAATCAGAGGCAGTTGAGAAATCAGAAACAACCAACTAATCTCATTCCTTTATCAATGCCTAGAGAAAGAAACAAACCTAGGTAGTTTCAAAGTTGCTGTAAAGTTTGTAATTATTTGTCATACAAGCTCATGCAGTAACTTTAATCATTTGGTATTTTTCAACCCTACTTACTTGAGAAAAATAATAGTGCTGTGTGGATTCTCTTGTGCTCCTGCAGCAAAGAAGGAATACAATATTAACATTTAGAAAACTGATACATTTTAGTTATTTGTTAAATATAGTACGTACACCTCAAATATATCAAGATAACTAATTTCATCCAGAGAGTTACGAGAACCCTATGTTGTTGTTAACAACCCTCTGTTGTTTTACAGCTGTAAACTGTTGGTTTATAATCAGCTATTAGTTTTGAAGTTAATTTAGAACATTTCTTGGGGTAGATCATCTAGGAAAAAATGTCAAGCACAATCTCCATTTAGCTGACCCACATCAAATTTAAACTTATTTGATGATGCTACTATGATAATAAAACAGGCTTGCTTCTGCTTGCTTATTGTTGCATTTAAGAATTCCATAACATGAAGTACAGAGAGTTAGATTTGTGTTCAGTGAACGATTCAGAATGGCTTCTGTTGATCCCACCAAATCCTCCACCATTTTTGCAGTGGTTCATAATTAGAAGTCAGAGCCAATTTGCAGTTTTTGCAGCTAACCAATAAGTAGCACAAAAAGCAGCATTTGGTTACTCCTTCTGCCTTGCCATTTTATTTTATAGTGAATAAGGGGAAAATACTGCCATGACTGTAAAAAGCCACAGGTCCCAGGAAGTATTGTAATCAAAGGAGAGGAGTCGTCACAGACCTGAAAAATTGGCATTAGCAGAAATACTCATTAATTGGTCACTATTGGTAATCAGTGGAAAAGCTTTCTAATGGAAATACCCAGGAAGCTCAAATGAAATGAAAGTTTTATGAATGAAGATTTTGGACAATCAAACAGGAGAAAATAGATTTGGCTGTTAAAGGGAAATGTCAGCATTGGAACAAAAGGGTGTAATTCCATTGCAGGAATAAGCCAAAGTTCCATGCAAATGTGCCATGTGGAAGTCAAAAACAGTGCAGGTTTATCCTGAATTCATTAAGAATGAGAGTAGAGAAAAACTTATTTTTAGGGTGAAAAATCACCAAAGGTTCTATGTGCAGCTAAAAAGTAGAAATAGATTTTGTATAGTAAAGTTACAAAATAAAGACCAGTAAAGTTAAAATGCAAGTTTTACAATTTATAGTGAACCTCTTTGAAAACAATGGGATTCATGTCTGTATTTCCTTAGAAGCATGTATAACCATAATTGAACACAGAACTGTCTGAACTTGTCCTTGGCCTTTATATTTCTTGATTGGCTGGGAAATGTGAAATATATGTTCAAAAGTATATTGGTAATGCTTGCTTACTGACCACACATTCAGTGACCATTCAAACTTATACTGATGCTGAACAAGGTTTAAAACCAGTCCTCAAAGCTACAGCTCTTGCAGTGTCCCATGGGCACATGATTGTGATTCATGGCAACCAATGTGCATTCACAACAGTCACAACATCCCATAGTCATGTAATCACCATTTGCTACTTTCACAGCCAATTTCTGACAAAATCAGTGGGGAAGCCAACAGAAATCATGATCATGTGACATTGCACTTAATGACCTGTGGCGATTTACTTAATGACAACAGCTGGAACTGATGTAAGGCGAGTATGGTCACATGACTTCACTTAAATTCTTCGTTGTTTAGCAACAGAGTTGACAATCCCAAATACAGTCAGTAAATGAGGACTACCTGTACTGAATAGAGAGCAGTATTAAATTTGGAGAAGAATAGAATGCAAACATGATTCAATAATTTACTGAAAATCACATATGCAGTTAAACTTCACTAACAATTAAATTGCGAAGAGAGGACTCATTAGAAAAGACTGTAATGCTGGGAAAGATTGAAGAGGAGACGGGGATGGCAGAGGATGAGATGGATAGAGAGCATAGTCAGTGTGATGGACATGGGCTTGGGAAGACTCCGGGAGGCAGTGCAAGACAGGGGAGCCTGGCATAATGCAGTCCATGGGGTCACGAAGAGTTGGACACAACTGTGTGACTAAACAGCAACAACGATTAAATTACATGCTTTCTTATGGTGAAAAGTTAATGAAGGTAAGTCTGGAACGTCAGTTGATTTCATTCATCAAATTTATTATAGTTAATGTCAAGTGGGATTTGGCAAAGAGGTGAAGATGAAGAAGGCTTTTATGGTTTTTTACCTGAAGATATCCAAAAAGAAATTAATCGAGCCGCAAGACTGGTAAGAGATTTTGAATAATGAATCAATTCCAAGGAGTTATAAATATTCATGAATTTAAATGTATACTAAACTTATATTAGTAGTAACTTCTTAGATGTAATTAAGCTATTTTGATTGAAAAAGATAAAAGGAAACTTTGGTTAGTGGAACTAGATTTATGTTACTTTTGAACCAGCTGAATTAAGCAGATCTTTGCCTTAGATATGTTCAAAGCATGTTTATAGCTTTCTGCAAAATGAAACTTCATTGCAAAGGATAAAAATACTAAAGACAGATAGCAGTCCAAACTGCTATTTTAGAGCAACCTTTCTTAATTGGGTTTTCATGGTACACTAGGGATTCCATGAGAATTTGTGATTAAAAAATTTTTTTTTAACATTTCACACCACACAATGCAGTGGTGATATTTATGTGCTGCTGGCCTCTACTTTGCTATTGTTATAAAGGTGGTGAAATGTAGATTGTAGTTTACAGGTGAAACATATTATGAAGTTTTTATATTTTTTGTGATTTTTGTGCAGAAGTCTTCTGAAACCTGAAAATTATTTCAAGTATTCCTCCAAGATAAAAAAGTTGAGAAAGCCTGATTTGGAATAAGATTCAAATGGAGGTCTCCTGCTCTTTCTTCCTGTGTGTATCCTCATTATAAAACCTAGAGCTGCCATATCTTTTGGAACACATTTGAAGAGGAAGCAGCAAAATGAGATGAGATTAAATTCCATCCTTTGGACAGAATAACCATAAAGTGTTTAACTTTAGAATTTTTGCTAGTGGACTTAACGGTTAAGACGCTGGGCTTGTTAGCCAGAAGGTTGGCAGCTTGGTATTTCAAGACCCAGGCGCTACATAACAGGGTGAACTTCCATCATTTGCCCCATCTCCTGCCAACCTAGCAGTTGGAAAGCATGCAAAATGCAAGTAGATAAATAGATACTGCCTAACTCAGTGGCAAAGTTAACAATGTTCCGTGTGCCTTGGCTTAAAGTCATGCCGGCCACATGATCATGGAAGCATCCTCAGACAACGTTTCAAAGAATTATATGGCTATGAAACGGAGATGAACACCATCCTCTAGGGTCAGCCACAATTGGCAGGGGAAACCTTTACCTTTATTGTTGCTAAGTTTCATAAAATCTGTTGATTAAAGTAGGCGCTGTGAATAACAACACCAATATGTCTGCTTTTTGGGATTGTGTTCACCTATTTCCTAAAAGCTACCAGTTTGTGATGTGATATGAGTTTATCAGCTGGCTTCTTGCAAAGTCTGATCTGATTTGGACTGAAAGGGAATGGCAGGCTTAAGGTTAATATAAAATAGGAAATACTGTTATTTATTGTGATCAGATTCTTGAAATGACAATATTCGTCATATTTTGGGTTGGCTATGCAATGAGGTCTACAGGATTATTGTCTATAGGTAATGAAGAAACGAAAGAGGAAAATTTGTGTTTCATTTGAAGTTGATGGTAGAAAGCTGAAGTTTATTAAACTAATAATTATAGTACAGTAAGTTTATAATTTATGCAGGTATATTTAAATTTATAAATGTAATAATTAAAATTGTCTTCAAATATTAACACAAAAGTCTGGTTGCAATTTAACTATCAATGATGAATTATTTTCCTATGATAGTGTGTTTTTTGTATATATGTTTTAATGCAAAATAATTGTCTTTCTATAAATGGTTATAATAGAATAAAAATATATTGCTTTATTTAAATTCATTAACACTATGGTAAAGTCTTCTTATTTAAGACAGTTTAATATGGTATTTTTTTAGAAATGTACTATCTGTAAGAAAAAAGGTGGTTCAATTGGTTGCATAACATCCAGATGCAAACGAAGCTACCATTTTCCTTGTGGGATAGAGAGAGGATGCCTTTTCCAATTCAGAGAAACTTTTCCGTAAGTTTATTTTGCTTCATTATTTCAAAATTATTTCCAAAATTATTGGAACTGTTTTCTAAAATTGCAAGTATTAAAATTCCTGCTGATATACTTAATATCAGATTAACTTCAGTTAATATGAAGGTAAATTGGTCCTTAACAGCTGTGTGTGAAAAAATGTTTTTCCAAAGTATATGTTTACCTGAGAAACAGTTCTGTTTTTTCAAGTGATACAATTCTATGAAATTCTGTCTCTCTAATTTAAGGTCATACTGTTGGAAACACCGACCCACTCAAAAACATCTTTCTAATTGTAAAAGACCATCACAATGTACAATATGTTTGGAGTTGGTTGAACATGTACCAGCATATAATATTTTGACAAGTCCGTGCTGTAAAAATGCTTGGTTTCATAGGGAATGTTTGCAGGTATGTCTGGATTGATCTTATAGCAGAATTTTCTTTTTACTATTAAAAAGAAAGTTGCAAATTGTCAGTGATAAAATGTAGATTGTGTTCAGAATTGGTCAAAGTGAAATAGAAATATGTAAATAAGATGCTCCAGAGAATTCTTACAAACTTGATCTACCAGGTTTGAATGAAAAGTAATGCCTTCATAACTTTAGTTCATGTGAGGATATTTTAATAAATAAAATAGGGAAATTATCTTTGAAATAAGCTCTTTTATTACCTGTATTTATTTATCCACATAGTCACCACCATTCACTATACACTTCTGCCACCAATGGACAAGCTTCTGAAAGGTATCATGAAAGAACTCCATACTTTGTCTCTTCAACCAGGTCCTTTCCACTTCTTCATTTGACTCAAACAGATGCCCACAAAGGTATTACTTCAGTTTGGGGAAAAGGTGGAAGTCGCATGATGCCAAGTCTGGACTGTATGGCAAATAGGGTAAGATGGTAAGATCTAGCTTCACAATTGCCTCTTGAGTGGTTCATGAGGTACGAGGCCTACCATTGACATCTGAACAAAATTTTCTTTTGGTTTTTCCACATTCTGCTTAATGGTTATTTCAAAATGTTGAGTGTTGTAGTTCAGTACTTTGAGTTGATAGAAGTGCCATGTTAAAAGTAAATCCATGTTAAAAACACCATCTGTATCCCAAAAAAACTGTAACTACTGTATATGTTTTCCTGCCAAAGCTGGGTTTTGAATTTTTTTTCTACAGATATAGTTTTGTGATAATATTCCATGGATTTATACTTTCACTTCTGGATCATCAGGATATCATGATGCTATGAAAAAAATTATCACATTTATTCTCTTAGCATGACAACAATTGCTGACAAATTTCAACTCTTGAAGATTGCCAGGATAAGCAATCTATCTTACACAACCGTCTAATACTGTATTGAAAGACATCAGTAATGAGACTCAGATGTTCCTGCTAAGCTAAATGCTAAGCTTGACAGTAATGTCCCTTTGAATCTGCCAATTGTCCTTAATCAGCCTTTCTCAGGTGAAACTTTGTTAATGTCATAGGTGTCCACATCACATTATTTATGTCTTAATGATGCAAAGTAGGTCTTTTCTGTTCATGCCTTTATGTTTTTTGACCCAGCAGCACATAGTATTCATGTCAATGCAGTCATCATCATAAGCAAGCTATATTCAGCGATGTATTTCAGTTGGAGGGACTACTTTTGGCAAAAATTCAACATGGAATGTTGCTTTAAAGCTCACTGATCAATACTTGTAGTTTCCATTTCAGAGAATGAACAATAGGAGCACAACCTTTTCTCACAGCAATCTTCTACCAACTGAAGTGAAAGGACAAGTGCTAAATAACTTATCAGAGGTTTTAGTGCATTAGTATTGTCATCTGTTAATGACTTTGAAGGCATTACTTTTCATTCAACTCTTGTAGTTAGCATTTGCAAAATTTAAATAAAATTAAAAACTTTCCTCAAGCTTTTATACTTGAATCAGTTATTTCTTCTTATGGATATTATGTCTTAATTTTCAAAGGCATTTAACAGTCTCAGAGAAGTAAATGTTTTTACTGAACATTCTTTATTTTTCTCTATTCAGTGTCAAGCTCTCAGTGCAGGAGTATTTTTCTTTAGATGTCCTGTATGTAATAATAAAGAAAATTTTCAGAATGAAATGTTAAGAATGGGCATCCATATTCCAGAAAAGTAAGTCATTTAAATTGTTTATTATCTTATTGTGTGTGTGTATATGTGTGCACGCATTCTCATGCTGTATTTTGCTGTTAACTAGTTGAACAAGAAAAATTAAACTGCAGAATTAAAGTATTCTAACAAATATTTGAATGATTCCAGAGATGCCTCATGGGAACTGGAAGAGAATGCCTACCAAGAACTTCTTCAGCGTTACCAACACTGTGATATTAAAAGATGCCTTTGCAAAAATGGAAGAGACTACAATGAGCCTGATAGGTATTAATATGCTATCTTTACTGATAATCATGTCTAATATCTTTGTAGTTTTTCAAATGTAGCAAACACAAAATTATAACTTAAAAAAATCACAAGATTTATAATTGAGTAAGCCAAAGAAATTTTAAACCATTTAATTGGTTGATAGGGTTTTATTAATTATCTTGGTCATTTATTATATAAAACAAAGACACTTTATTTGAAATGTTAATCCTATTTTTATTCTAATATTAAAAATGTTTTAAAAGAAATACAAGTACATGCCTATCTGCTATCAGACTAAGATTAGGGTCTTCATCCATATGCTACTCTTTGAAGTTTTGGGATGCCAGTATAAGTCAGACTTTCTCTTCATTCTCCAGTGAAGCTTTATTGTTTAATAGCTTTCCATCAAATGATGAAAATTTTGCTTTTTATAAAGCTTTTAAGGATGACAGCATAGATTATTTGTGAGACTGAGTTGCCCATAGACTAGCCTGAAAGGAGTTTGTGACTGAAGCTTTTTCTGACTGTGTTTGTTCTTTTTATCTGCAGTGTACTGTATATCAGTGTATTTCTCAGCAGTTATTCAATAATAGTGATTTGTAGAACAAAATGTAGTTGAACAGTTATATTAAATATCAGTAAATTTACTTTCAGATAGAAAGGCGGCCTAAAATTTAAATACTGTTAGTTTTTCACTCTTGTATTTTGTTATAACCCAATGAATGTGTAATCTAATTTCTCTTCAGAAAGAATGATACTGTCTATGTAGCTTTGCTGAATTAAATTTATTGTCATAATTTATAATACATTTTTGTTTCCTTTTAGCAAATGGGAAATAAAACGCTGTCAGTATTGTGGTTCTAGTGGAACTCATTTGGCATGTTCCTCACTAACAAGCTGGGAGCAAAATTGGGAATGCATGGAATGTAGGACCATCCTTGCCAAATCAAATGGTATGAATGTACTGCTCAGAAAGCTTGAATTAACTGAAAGGTGCTAATAATTTATGAAAAAAAAATTCTTTACTTTGTTATACAGGAAGTGCTCAGAAATGGCGAAAGCGTTCTTTGAGTTTGCCAGAAAAAGCAGATGGAGACAGTTTGATGGAAGATCCATCGCCTAAATGCCCTAGACAGTCTCCAGGATCCCATCTTGGAATCCATATCAGGCATGTGATTTCTGTCTTCTCACAAGCATGTGAAAATGTTTAGAAATCAGATTGATGTAGTCGTTAAAGTGCTGGACTAAAAACTAGGAGATCATGAGGTTTTAGCACTCTCTTAGGCATGGCATCCAGCTGGGTGACATTGGGCTGGTTACTGTCTCCAGCCCAACCTCATCTCACAGAGTGATGGATATGGGAAAAATAGGAGATGGAAACTTGTACATGACCTTGAAGAAGTGTACAGAATAAAAATAGGATATGAGAAGAACAAGAATATTACTCATAGGTTGCACTTATGCTAGCTAAAGTTGCACTTATGCTAGCTAAATTTGAACTTAATACAGTGGAGCTTCACAAGATGAGACTAATCTGTTCCAGAAGAACGTTCTTAGCACGAAATGCTCTTAAACTGAAACGTGGTTTCCCATAGGAAACAATGGAAAGTCAGACGATCCGTTCCACACCCCCAAAAATATTCACCAAAAAATAATTTTCAATGGAATTTGATGTAGAAATGATTGTCCCAAACATCTGAAACAAGTAATAACGATTAACACATGATATAAAGCAGAAATAGAACAAACTAACCAGCACTTATGGATCTGCTTTGATGCTGCTGCTAGGACGGCTGCTGTTTGGCGCCGCCTGCTGGCTGGGAGGATCTGCTGCCGCCGCTGCTGAGGCAAAGCTTCCTTTTCCCTCAGCAACACCTTTTTGGGGGTCTTTCGTGGGCGGTTTGGAAATGTTTCTTGCCTCCGTACTATGAGGAGAGAAGAGATGGGCAGCAGGGGTTGGGCCGAAGGGGTCAGGCTAGGCAATGAGGGGGAATTTCTGCTTTATTTTGGGGGAGGACTGTTAGGGACAGTCATTTCTACATCAAATTATGTTGAAAATAATTTTTTGTGAATATTTTTGGAGGCGTGGAACGGATCATCCGACTTTGCATTGTTTCCTATGGGAAACCTCATTTCAGTTTAAGAGCATTTCGCACTAAGAGCATTCTTCCGGAACGGATCAGTCTCGTCTTGCAAGGTTCCACTGTATCATGAAGAGACAGATCAAGGCTGAATGGGTTTATAAGTATGCATGTATGTAGGTGGATACATTATCTCACACCCCCATCAAATTTTGCTTCTAAATTTTTACACAACTTAAGGCTTTATTAGATTGTGTTTATCAGTATGTCTTATCTATTGCCTACAAATCAAAAGTTAGTGTTCCTTCTCTAAGATATTTTGGAACTATACCTACAAAAGTATTTGTACAAGTATGTGTACTTACAAATCGGTGAATAAAAGGAACATCTTGTGTGGCTGCTAATCTACTTGAAAATCCAGCACTACCATCTTGGGTGCCAAAATTTAAAGGATCACGTTTTTTAATAATGATCTGAAAGAAAAGAATGGAAAATGATAATTTGCAATATTACCATTATTAACAAATATAATTCAAAGCTGATTAATCTAACTATAAAAATTGGTGTCAATGCCATATTGGCTATTTCACAGATATCAACTTATGCTTCTTGCCAGTGCAACAGCAGCAGTGGGCCTGAAACCTGCAAACGTTTCCCATTACTTTTTCAGTCAATATAATTATCCAAAGTACCAGCTCGACCATTTGATTTCTGTCTAGTGACTTGGAAATGGAACTGGGTGCAATAGCAACTCCTCTTTCTTTCCATGCCTCTCTTCTGATATGGCTCCTTATACTTGGGTTACCATATTTAGACTATAAAATCAGACTCTGTACCAGAGAGATATAGAAAATTCTTGCTACTGCTACCTCTGGACACCTGGATTTTGCAGGCCAAATACAGTAGTCCAATGTTAAAAGTTATGAAGCAAAAAATGAGTAAGAAGACAAGCAGGACCTTCTCTGCTTGCAAACACAACACTGCTTGCTCCCTTGTCTTTGCCAATGCTCCCTACTCTCTCCGATGAGATGTCAGCCATCACTCCTGAACAATTCTGAGTTACGAGTGAACATGGAAACCACTGGTCTGCTTACATTCTTCACCTACTGATCAGTATGGATGAAAAAGAAACATGCAGTTTGTTTAAAAGTAGGAGGCAATGCTTCTGTTCTATTAACATCTACAAAAGAGATGGAGAGAGAAAACAACATTTACAAGACAAAGGCTTTTGCAGGCTTATTCACTCCTCAGATAGTCCAACCTTGTTTTCAAAAGCTTAGATTATTATCCTCTTGATACTATATACACTCCAGATTGTTGAGAATTCTATACACCAAAACGGCAGTTAACAGCATAAGCAGTCTAAATGAGCCACAGGTAGAAAACAATTTTCAGTGCTAAATAACAACCATATGACAAGGTACTACATAAAATTGTAGTACGGAAAACATACTTTCTGTGTTTTCCTTATTGTTGGTGCCATGTCCTTAAAGTAATCAGGTTCTATTTCTTCAGCCCCATTTTGTTGATTGGCTACATTGCCATTACCACCTTCAATTTTCACACTTGTAGGTGCATCTTCATCCCATGAAGTCCAATCTTCTACTTCTGGCTGAAAAGCAAGGAGAAATACTTTGGTTCTCTATTGGCTATCCAATATTCATAATTGATAACCTATTTTTATTGGGTAATTTGGTAGAACTATGTTTAAAAACTTATATCCAAACCATTCAATATATTACTTGTTTAGGAACAGATGAAAAATCCACTGTGGTTGGCAAAGTTATTTGGTCTCCACTAAGTTTTCGTCCTCTTCCAGTTCTGAAAAACAGAAGTGTCTTCTTAATTCTGACACATTTGATGAAACTGAAGTTGTAAATAAGAAATTATTTAAAAGCTAAATTAAAAGTAAGCATCTTTAAAAAGCTAAGTTCTGTTTTCAACTATTTAACTTCTCACTGAATCCCAGTTTTAAGAAAACTTACAGTACTTTTTTCCAAGTCTTTTTCTAACAATTTAAACCCAAGACACATTTTCTATTATCGATATTACTGCAAGAATTTCTCATTGACATATGACAAGCTTTCTTTGTAAAATGATGTAATAGTAGAATCAACATTGAACAAATTATCTTACTGCAAGAATATAAGCCAATTTAATACTTCTGTAACACAACAGTAAAAATTATATTGTGATGTGTCAACTGCCACACTCAATTAGATGTTGGATTCTCCTGTAATATATATAGAAGAGGGCTGACTTTTCCAACTGAAGAGATTTATAAACTTGAGTGCTTCTCAGTACCAAAAGTGTGCTCTATTTTTTATTTCCAAACGAAAATGATATGTGATCTATTAGTCCTAGACAATATTCTTACAAACATTTCTGAATCTTTTATGATCTGTACTTATTCCTATATCTGTTTAATCAGAAATAAGCATCTATAATTCAGATAACAAGTCACAACAGTTCTCAAAAAAGTACAGAACTTAATCTTAGCAGAATACCAGTATTAACTACTAACTATCCTTTACATTACTTGATTTCATGACTTTTTTTAAATGAAAAAAATATTATTTTCCTTCTTTTTATGCTAGCATATACTATAAATTAATTCAATCAATTGATCATTTTATGTGTACAAAAAAAGCAGCATTGGCCTATAAAACAAGTTTTTTGTAAATAAGTGTGTATCATATGAAAATATTTTAAATGCTAAATCCAATCATTTGACACTGTAATTTTCTGTTTTCTTAAGCATTATTATAGTATCAGTAGCTTTAGCTAAACAATGATATATTTTGTTAACACTAAGAAAAAGAATATTAATATATTTTTAAAAAATCTCAATACAACATCAAATTATATGATTATTCATCATTAATTCAGGAAGTAATTCAATTTTATTATAACAGTTTTAATCCTTCAATATAAAAACTATTAACAGTATATTCCTCTTCCCCCAATCTGAAACACACACAAAAATAATACTCTCAGAAAGAATGAGTTAAAATGTTAGAAGAAAAATCAAATAAAAATTGCATGTAACATTTGATATTTACCTGCAAATCAAGCGTTTAAAAAAAGACAGTACTGCTGCCAAGCATGTACAAATTTTAAACAGACGGAACTGTGTAATTGCCATGATGAAAGATTTCACCTAAAAAGAGGGAAAATATACTGATAAGCATAATGCTATTTTGCAATGGTGGATGCTTTATGACCTTTGGTGCTAAGTCTGTCCATATATGTAACTAGAACCTGTAAGTGTGATTTCAAACACATATTTATTACTAATAAAAATCAAAAAGAAAATATGCCACTGAAGAGCATCTAATGCTTTTCCCAGTGCTAGTCAGCAAGCAGGATTGCTATGTCCAAATAACCCATTGGTTTTCTAAGAAATCAAAAATACTAGTTTTCATACTGTGTTAGACACCAACAAAAACTGTCAGAATCTATATACATTCAATGTAAAGGTCTAGATCAACCTTGTATGAAACAAAATCTGTCCTCTAGCCACAGGCAGCCCGAAAATATTGATGTGTTATTGCATTGACCCTCAAGAGCCAAACTGAGCTCTAAATCCTTATTGTTTGACATTTCCATCTGTTTAGATTGTGATGTGAGAACAGTTCTGGTCTGTATTATGTATCCTGCCCCTTTTTTAAGAAAAAAAGTACATATTTCTTGCCATCTCTTCCATTTCCCCATGAAATTGAGAAAGTGTCCTGGATACGGGGTGAAATGTTTCCCAATTACATCTAATAATAAAAGTCTAATTGTCTTTTTAAGAAAGTGTTTTGAATTTTTGCTACAAAACATGTCCAGGATTAATGAGAATGTACACTATCCTAGCAGGAAAGAAAAGCTCCGGGAAATTTGAAGATTTTAGGTGAATAGGACCAAACCAGCATATGAATCAATAGCAATTTTTCAAAAGCTGAACTATAATTTCAGCTACAATATCTAAAGTGGTCCAATACAATGAAAAAAGGAAGACTGAATTCAAATGTTATGTTTGTTTCAGTATTAACTGAAAAGGTTCTTTAAACCAGTTCAGCAACAGGTAAGAATAACAATCATGTTATTACTATAATAACATGGCAAAGTCTCAGAAGATTATAGATTGTTTCATCTCATACTGTACCTGTATAATAATTTATGGGACCCTGATAACTAAAGAAACAATTACCCCACAATAAAATGCTGCTTTCGTAGAAGTCGTTTTTAAATAAATTTGCTCCAGACTAGATACATAAAAGATGCACTTCCCTAATTTTTTTTTAGCTCCTTTGAATCAGTGTTGATTCCTAGTGACTGCCTGGACACTTTTTTTACAAGATTTCATAAGTAGTTTGTCACTGACTCTTTCCTAGGGCAAAGAGAGAGTGACTGGCCCAAGGTCACCCAGCTATCTTTGTACTTAAAGCAGGACTAGAACTTTGTGCTTTAACAAAAATACAGATTCCAGAATTGCTTTGAGAAAGACATGGCAACAATTGAAGAGAAGTACCCATAATTTTATTCAACGTAAACTCAATTTCAACAAATGCAGAATCTAAGGACATCTGTTTTCAGGTTCTATTGATAAGCCTTCTTTCAAAAATGAAGGTAGCCAAACCTTATAACCCCAAGCAAAAACAAAGTAGACCTCTGAGCACGTTAATAGGGGTTTTTTATTGTACTCAGACAGTTGTTTCTGCCATGAATTTTCATCCAAATTAAGGTTTTTTTCATGTTGCTGCAGAGACAAATTCTCATTAACATTAACTATAATTTGGGATATCGAAGGAAGCTAATGTGGAAGTGGAATAGATTGGAATATGGTTTGGAAAGGAAGTATAAGAGAGTACAACAAAATGGCTTGAGCATCATGCCCAAACCCTCTACTAGCAGATTATTGATCCACTGTTGGGTTTTCTAACTTGCTGACCCACATTGTCAGGAAACAAAATGATCCATTTGTTTAACTGCTGTGTAATGTAACACTAGAATGTATCAAACAAACAGAATTGTCTAAGAGACATTTAGAGAGGGCCTGTTGAGACTCCTCTGTACCATAATAAGTGCACAAGTATGGATTAGGTGACACACGTTCTGGTAGTCACCATGCTTATACATTCTTTTTCAGAAGTATGTTTGGCCCCATCTCTTTTACATTTCATGAGAAAGTAAAAATGACATTTTTCCAAACTCTCTTCAGCCCTGTTTGACTTTGGATGGCTATCATACAAATGATATCAAATATCAAGATTTGATATTTTGAAATTTTCTATGATTTGGATTAGTTCTTATTATCTTGATATTTCTTTTTGTACATGGTTGTTCTCTAGAGTACATCAGGACTGGTGGCCTACAAGTATTATTGAATAAATAAAAGAAACATACATTATTTAAACTGGATACTTTGTTAATTAGTGCAAGCATTGTATTAAATATTTTCACTTTCACTGAACAACTTTTGACTTTTCAAAAATCATCTTCCTTGCATGTATTCCACTCCACTTTATGAAAGCAGACCATCCTCATTCAGAACTGTTACATCCTTTCCCTTTTCTGAGTTTCATAGAGAAAAAACATATTAACATATGTTAATTCATGTTTTTTGCCATTACCATCCTCTTACTCTCCATATCTTAATCCTTCATATGCCATGGTCATCACCAGATAGGTGACTCTGTTCAACTCAAGCTTTCATATACTGTAATTCTTTTCGTAAACGGAGAAGGAATAGGTTACTATGCCAATGTTCATGATAAAGACAATACCAATTAGTTTTCGCTGATATGCTTGTATTTTGGCTCGGATGCCATATGAGCAACCAAAGCAGTTTTATCTCAAGCACAGAGACATCAGGAAGTCGAATAATTTCCAACTGCCAAACTTTTTTTAAAGACCTTCCCTACGTTTGTTTGGAAGATGCGTGTCCCACATTACATTCACTTATAAATTTATTTTTTATAAGGACAGAGCTTTCGCACTGGAAACCGCCCCCCCCCTCCCACTACCACCACAGGTTCCGCGACGGAGAAGAGACGCTGGGCCGCCCGGAGGGCAAGGCCGCCCACGGCCAAGGAAAGCCTGGCCAACCAACCAGCGGCCGCCTCATTAGGAATCCGGCCGGAGGGAGGAGCGGGGAAGTAAGACTGGCCTGCGCTCTTTCCTCCCGGGGAGGGCCCGGAGAGAAGCGCCCGAGCGTTGCTCACCTTGTCCAGCGCGGAGGCGAGCGGAGGCGACGCGGCTCCAGCCGAGGGACAGCCGCTTCCCTCGGCGACGGCGCGTTCCCTTCATTCAAAAGGGGATGCGGTGGCCTCCGTCCCAGCCGTGGCTCTTGGCTCCTCCATTGCCTCCCGCGCCGGTCGCTACCTCCTCCGCCTCACCGTCACCCTAGAGACCCCCTGCGCAAGCAATCCTCTCTTCCGGTCTCGCCTCAACACTTTGGGCCAACCAGGCCCGGCATCAAGCGAAGGGGAGGGGAAAGAACCGGAAGAAGAAAGTTCCTGCGCAAGCGCAATGAAGTTTAAGCCGTCGGGAGGCTAAAATGAAAGGAGAGGAGGCGGAGCTTACGAGGCAGGACCGTTTGGCCACGTGACCGCAGAAGAACGGAAAAGGTTTCGCGCTTCGCTGGGTGATGAGTTCTGGGAGTTGAAGTCCGCCAGCCTAAAAATCGCTTGCATTGGACGCGTCGGCCAATTCTTTTCCCCGTGCCGAGTATTTTAACTCAAAAAAAAAAAAATCGCATGCGCACTGCAAAAGGAAAAGCGCGTTCGTCGTCGATCAGAATATATGCGCGATGTTTTGATTTTGGGATCGGGGAAAACGGCAGAGCAAGGCGGAACCCCGGTTCAAGCCGGGGTTTCTCAGCCTTGGCGACGGTGAGACCCGTGGACTCCAGCTCCCAGGATCCCTTCAAGTCCGAGGGAATTAAATTAAATCTCGGGATTAAAGTCCGTCCATTTAAAGCA
>JANHZU010009346.1:19123-31992 GCA_032468055.1 Acrochordus granulatus | reverse complement strand
GTAAACTGATCTTTTCCAATCCTGTGGCCATTGTTGAGTTTTCCAAATTTGCTGGCATACGGAGTGCAGCACTTTCATGGCATCACCTTTTAGGATTTTAAATAATTCAGCTGGAATATCATCACCTACACTAGCTTTGTTGTTAGTAATGTTTCCTAAGGCCCACTTGACTTCACACTCCAGGATGTCTGGCTCTAGGTCTGTGACCGCACCATCATGGTTATCGGGGACATTTAGCTCTTTCTTGTAGAGGTCTTCTGTGTATTCTTGCCATCTCTTTGTAATCTCTTCTGCTTCTTCTGTTAGGTCCCTACCATTTTTGTCCTTTAAATTCATACATATATATCTCCTTAATATACAGTAAACATTATATTTAAAAACTATATCCCTGGGATTATTTTCTGTCTATACAATTTATGTTCATGATTTATAAAAAGTGAATATTCTCATGGCTCTTTGACTGTAATAAACTGGTTGAGTGATTGATATATTGACTGTAATAAGATTGAGTGTACATAAATATCCAAAAAACCTTTGTGTAACAGCTGTTAACTTCTGTAAATGAAGATATGTATGTTTCAGATATTCTATCAGTCAAGTTGGCATGCTATTCTCATAATTTATAATTTAAAATACATATCATAGACACAGTTTAGCCAGTATCACACTAATGCACATTTGTGAACTGTACAGTTTCATCTTGTGGTATCATTCACCCTTATTTGGACCAGCAGCACGTTCTTAAATATGGTTAAATCTGATGTTTCTCCTTCTAGAAATAATGACTTACAATTATTTTAATCAGATAGAGAGACATCTGCAGGGGAATGAGGAGGGGTAGAGTGACATCAGCAACATTTGAACATCTTTTTCCTACTTATGTGATTATGTCACATGCGTATCAATGCAGTGAAATATTATATTGAGACATTGCAATGCTGCATTTTTGACAAACAGACAGGATCTTCCCATGGATGCCCTGTTCAGATGGGAACCCTTGAAATAAGGAAATAAGCTTGTGCTTTGTATTTATGGGAAAGGGAAGTTAATGGCAGAACTGAGTTATTATCATTAAATGAACATTCATTAGAAGGACATACTTCCTGCATCAATTCAAGAAATTCAACCTGCCTCAAGAGCTGCTGAAACAGTTTTACAGAGGAATCACTGAGTGTGTCCTTTGTACATCTATCACTGTCTGGTTTGGTGCAGCAACCATGCAGGACAGGCACAGACCCCAACAAACAGAACTGCAGAAAGAATAACTGCAGCTAGCCTGACCTCTATGGAGGACCTCTATATTGAGAGGGTTGAGAGAAGGGCAGAGAAGATACCTGCAGATTCCTCTCATCCTGGAGAGGTTTTAGACCTCTTGAACCAGCATCTGAAAGCTGTTAAAAGTTGGATGGAAAGAAATTTACTTATGTTAAGTCCTAGCAAGATGCACTGTATATCTGCAATTGTCACAGCTACCTAATAAGACTGGCTTCAGTAATTGTGCTCAATGGGGCCATACTAGTCTGTGATTTGGGGGAGGGAAGAGGATCTCCTGGTTTCAGAGTTCCTGCCTCAAGAATAGGTGGAGGTTGTGGGCAGTAGTCTTCCCTCCTTCAGCTGATATATCTGCTACAGTTCCACCTAGAGCAAGATATCTCAGGGGCAATAACTCACATCTTGATCACCACAAAACTGGAACATTATAATAGGGCTACCTTTGAAGATAACTTCAAAGTTACAACTGGTGAAAAATGTGATGACGGAATGCTGGTTAGGAAAAAAATGTTCTCTAATATGTCCCTCCCCCCATTGTCAATCAGCAATCTGGCCATTACATTTTGCATTTATGCACAGGTGCCATCTTTGAAGTCACAAAGCCAATTTAATTTATTCAATGTAATATAGTCACTTACTACAGAAGATTCTGGACATGAAGTTTACACATAAAATGAGTAATTTGACAGCAAGAAAAGAATGTAAAATTGTTCACAAAAAATAAAAAAAGTTACTTTGAGCTGAACAAAACAGTGTTTCTCTTTGTGTTGGAGATTGAAGCATTATCTCTATGTGAATATTTCTGAAACTTGGGCTATTACCTGTTTAAGAATTAGTGAAACACATTTTATAAAGTAGTTTATTTGCAGGAAATACATTTTAGGGATTGGAAAAGCCTCACCTCTAATAACCACCTCTTACCAAGGGAAGAGTCAAAAGAATATGTGCTTATTGTATGCGCATATGCCTAAAAAAAGGCAAAAGGAAGTGAACTCATCTTAGCTATCTCTTAAATACAAAACTTCAGAATGATAGACAAAGCAGAGATACAGAGTAAACCCTTAACTCTCTACTTAGACCTTACTGCCAGCAGTGGTCAGTAAGTCATGAGTGGCTGAAGAGTCAGTGCTGTTACAGCCACAGCTTCAACAATTGGAGTGTTGTTAATATACAGCTAACAACTCAATTGTGCATTTCTGAGCTAGATAAAAAATTGCTTACCCCCACAGGAAATAGCATAGTTAGAATGCATAGATCCAGCCTTAGTTGAGGTTTATGTCATAAATCCTTAAACCTCTTCCTTTGCAGCCTACCAAAATACATCTATTTATTCTTCACAAAAGAATGCTTCTGATTCCTCTCTACATGCAAGATATTTCTCTCCAGCATCACTTTATGTATCTGTACAGTTTTTACAAAACCATTGTGAAATAGTTACCTAGCTATTTTTACTGCCCCAATTTGGAAACCATAAAAATATTTATGGTTCATACACTTATTTGTATATGAAGAGCTCCCTGAAGAGGATATGCTTAACACAACTACTGGAGTTGAAAGGTTCTTTAATTTTGTAACAATAGCAGCACCAAGAATAGGGGTTCATCAGTCAACCCCTGGTGGCATTGATCCCTCCCCATGGAATGCCCAAGATCAATGAAGATATTCATTTTTTGGAGCAAAGGGTTTCATTTGAGAAGTGTGTTCAGGCAACAGTTGAAAAGATTGGACAGTGAGCAGATTCATGACAACCTTTGATATACATTGCATTAATACAATTAATATTTCAGCTAGAAATTATAGTGCAATATATTCAAGAGTACCAAATAGGGGAAGTCTTCTTCAGAATGTGCAAAATCTTTAAAAACAGACATACTATATAATATTACATTATACTTTAACATAATACATACATCCTATTCTAATTGCCTTTTACAGTTTTCATTGTCAGAAAGACCACTTTTAAAAAATGCCTAAACATCTATGCTAATTAGTTTGGTTCTATTTCTGAAAGACATCCAGTACAGCAGGACACCAAAATGGAGACAATGGCAGATGATACATAGTATTACCACCTGTACTGCCAGCAGGAATGAGGCAGACTCCATGATCCAATCAAATGATGAATATGAAGACAAGGTGATGTAATTTATTGTTAACAGCACTGATCATGTAAAGCAGCAGCACTAAAATGTTATTAAAAGAGGACTAAACAAGGGAAAGGAGAAAGGTAGATGTAGGTCATATGTTACCTCTTCAGCTGCAGGGACTCCCCAAACAGCAACAGACAAAAGTGATTTTTCCCCATAGCATACATCTACCAATCTCAATTAACTGAGAAGGATTTCTACCACTACCCCCCAAAAATTCACTGTCTAGCATTTTAATATTAAGACTTTCTCCAACTTTTGGATACCAAGCTCACAAATCACCATGTCACTATCATTCTTATCATTGGGAAGCTTTTATTACCATCTTGTATCTGACCCCCAAGAACATATTTATATTAAGTACAGGGAAAAGCAGGTTCAGCTCTTCTATTAAAATTGGGCTTTTCCCATAACTAAACAGTGAACAAGCAAGTAAATGGAACGTGTAGGTTACAGAGCCTTGTACCTATCTCTCTTCAACATGACAATGGCCTTCTGAAATATTTCTATTCCACTACACCATTCAATGAAATAAAGATCACAATTTCTAGCTTTAATCACTGAATCAAACTAGCTCACTCCTCTAGTTTTAGCACTGTTAAAAAGGAATATTAAAAAATAAATTATATTTTTAAAAATATAATATAATTTAAAGTCACAGTGTTCTTTTCATCTTTGTTCCCTTTTTTCTTTTCCCTACAACAACTAGCAATCATTATTGCAATTAATACAATATTACAGTCACAGGATTAGATGGTATGACCACATGAATAGGGCATGATCCATTAAAGTTTAAACAATAAATGCTTTGGATTAAGTATCTCATGACTCTGTTTTGGCAATGATTCTCTTAAAATTCATAGATTTTGCAAGCAGCCATTATAATGCAATGATTAAATCAGTTCCACTAAATGTAAATGCTTAAGTTACTAAGTTAACCTTGATAAGAATTTTATTCATGATTTAAGCTGCACATGTTTTCATTATTTTTGGGTCAGTTAAATTTAAATTGTTAATACAGAAGAAATAAGAAAATATGAAGCCATATACAGTTTGGATTTGCAGTCAGTCTTATTTATATTTACCTACTCTGGTGCTATAGTCAGAAATGCATTTCAAAGCCATGTAGAATACAGCTATGGAGATATCTAGGTTTAATGTCATTCGTATCGCTTGTGTGGTCACTAATATTATTTAATTCTTGGAAAAGATGGTTGATGTTACAAAAATATACTTTCTAATTCTGCTGTATCATCCGTTTTCACTCATAAAATTAAGGACAGTCTGTCTCTATCTATCTATTTATCTATCTGTCTATCTATCTGTCTATCCATCTATCTATCCATCTATCTTTATCTATTCTCAGACAGTTTAAGACTAAAAAATGACTCACTTTTTCAACATACAAGATCTAATAACATAAAACTTCACAATCGCCAAGCCTAGCAATTTCTTCAGACTTGATTCAAAAGTGCTATTTTTCTCCAGACAGTTGAAATGTCAAAGATGAAATGAAAAGCCCTAAAGGATTTGAGGAATGGCTTTTACAGAAGATGCCAGAGTTGCTCTTGTTATTTAGAGACATTAAAGAGTAAGCGCGTGCAAATCCTTATGAAGTCTAGCAATTATGAATTTCCTCTAAATGATTTTTAGTGGAGACATTATTCTACATCTCTTCCTATACACATACACACTACAAACTGGAGAGTGTTCCTTTCAAATCCCAGATCTTATAAGATGAATTTACTGTTGGCTCTCTGTGTTTTTTTAAAAAGAAAGAACTATTGAGGAATAGTTCATAAAGTGTTTTCTAGCATTCTGTTCTCAGGAGTTACATGAAACTGCAATGAAAAGCAGTGATTCCTCATTCTTTATACAGTATTGTTTGGTTAGATATATAACTGTAGCATCTTGGGGCTATTTAATATTTTACAGTTTTCTTTATACTGGCTATGGGCCATCAGCAAAGAAAAGAGGGAAATTGTATAATCATTTATGCTTTGCTTATTCCATTAATTTATGCTGGAAAGACACCAGACTTGTGGAAGTCTGTGTGCAACTCAGAACTGAAAACTCCAGCACTATTAACCTTACACTCTTTCCTCCCTGGGAAGATCCTTGTGAAAAACTATATCTAGGAAGTATCCAAATCAAGGATACCCTGTAGACCATTCCATAGCCCATTATGATTTGCTGCTTTAATGGTTTGTAGATCAAATCAGAGGTATTGATATCCAAAGGGCAAAATATGCCTACATATTCAGTATAACTGAATAGAACTCTGATGGTTTAGTTTCTCCCCCTGAAATTTAACACTGCCGTGTAACAGGGTGCTTTGAAAGGTCTGCTTTCTTTCATCTTTAAAAACAAACAATTGGATGATTTCACTAAAACTTTGTTGTTGTTTTTGTTTTTAAACAGTGTGTTTCCTAAGAGCAAGGCAGTTCTGTCAAAGATAGAAGATATATCACAGATATAGAAAAGATATATCACAGATATAGAAAAGGCTCCAACCAAAGTCTGGTTTCGATCTCCAAAGGATTATGGATTTTTTTTCCAAGACAAGGGTCAAAAAATAACACATTTAATACAAAGAGCTATTTGAGTGGTTTGGATTCTGATTCTGTCTTCCCACTGACTAACTCATTGACTTCTGTGGACTAGAAACAAAGCTGTAAGGAAATTTGACTGATATTTGTATCCTGCCCCAGTCAGAGAGTCTGGCCAACTCAAGGCAGATAAGAACTGGACATGTTATAAGAAGTAATTGTGGAAGGGACAAGTGAAATAAAGCCAGTCTAGTGGTCAAGATAACGGACTGGAAACCAGGCAGTCATAAGTTCGCATCCCACTTTAGCCATAAATCCAGCTGACCTTGGGCCAGCCATTTTCTCTAAACCCAATTCATCTCACAGGATTGCTACTGTGAGGAAAATAGGAGGAGGAAGGTGCGTTGAATGTGTTTGCCACTTTTGTTTATAAAAATTAATAAAGGTAGGATGCAAGTAAATAAATAAAAATCTGGTGCCAGGCCTTTTAGAATCTTAGAAGGCCTAATCTTTAAAATCTAGTTTTGATGTACTGTTATCTTATTTATTCATTCCTCCCTGCCCCGCCCTATGCCAAATTTGAATGTGATTTGAGAATTCTGTGGTCTTTTGGGAATTTTCTGAATTTCCAAATCATAAACCTCATTGTAGTTTTTCTTCTATGGGCAAAGCTAAAGAGGATTTGAGTTGTTAATGGCAAGAGGATCTTCATCAGTTCCAGGAAGACTATCAGAGAACGAGAGGGAATGCATTGTATCTCCTAATGGTTTGTATTCTTACAACAGAATTTGTTTAGATTGCTATGTTTAAAAAGTTAAAAAGTGTGTTTCATCTCCATTTCCTAGCCAAAGAGCCAGCGTGTCTGAAGGCTCTTTCGTGATCATGTGGCCATCATGACTATATACAAAGACTATACATAACTATATGCTGTTACCTTTCCCACTGAAGGTGGTACCTATTTATCTACTTACATTTTTAAGTGCTTTCAAAATTCTAGTTTGGCAGGAGATAGGCAGACAATGGCTTCTATTGCACAGAAGCTCTTGGATCTTGAACTTGAGCTGCCAACCTTCAGAGCGTCTTAACCACTCGCTCCACCACACACTCTTAAACTGGTGAGTTTAAAATGATATGTAAAGAAAATCTCAACCTTTTTCCTGATGTTCCTTTCTTTCTTTCCTAAAATCATAACTTTTCATCCTTAATCTTCCTTTAATGCTCTATCTATTTTATGACCTATAATATAGATTGTTAATAACTGTGTAATCTACTTGCAGTTCTCTACAAAACAAAATCTCCTTATTTTCTTCTACTTTTCTGCCTTTATCTTTTCGTATACTGAGTGAGTCTGCATTGCATGATTGCTTGTTGTTGAACTTTTATGTCAAGTAGGATTGTGGAAAATTTTGAACAAGCTACTTGATCACTCCTTCCAAGCAGATTTGCAAACTGAAACAGGAAAAGAATTTCTGAAAGGAATGAAGTTTGGTCTGGAGCCATCCAAAGCAATAAAGAGACTCAATAACTTTTCTGCCCTTCTGAAATTTTAATAGATAATATGTAAGACTAAAAGGTTAATTTCTATATGGAGAATGTTATTGGAGGTAGGTGATGAGATGGGCTTTCTGGCACTGACAGGAACAGCCATACTATGAGATTTATCACCTTATTATAACTTCTGCCAATCCAAGTCTTTTTAGAGTGATAAAACTATCACTGCTTTGGGCTACATTCACTTTATCAATACTCATCCTCTTTAATGAGTCTAGCCATAAGAATTAACTTGGCTGTTTTGAGTGCTAATGGAATGTTACGCTTCTATGCTGTTTCAGCTAACACATATAGAAGCTCATCTCTGCTCTCCACATCTTGAATATTGGCTCAATGCTGATCTAGCACAGGTCAAACTTATTTTTACATTCTTTCTTGCATGATGAAGGCAGTTGTAGTCTCCTCAAATTATAATAAGCAAATTTGTGCCAACTTGGCAAACATGGGTCCAAATATTCACTACTTTTAAGAAAGTAGGAGATTGGGTGGGATCAAGGCCATGGATGTCACCAGTTATGTGCACCACCCATTTTCTTTGTACTCTGCCCATCATTTTGCATTGTATTTCACTTATCTAACTTTCTACTGTTGTATCTGCTGATTAACTAACAACACATTTTTAATGAGCAACACTTCTGATAGAACCATTCAGCTTCGTCCAAGACACTTTGTTGTTTGTTCATTAGGTAGCATCAAGTTGGCATTGATACTTAGCAACCACATCGATAGATCTTCTCTGTGGTGACCTGTCCCTGATCTGCTCTTACAAGTCTTCAACAGTGCACCCTTTGCCACTGTAACAGTTCAACTGTCCACCTTGCATGTTGCCCATTATCTAAATTCAACATATAGAAACCAAATGCAGGTTGAATCTTACTTCAACACAATGGCATCAAGACATTTTTTTCAGCACATCTGATGACAGCAGGTTATTTTAGAGGGGCAGGTGAAACAAAGTTTTGTTTTATAACAAAGGATAATTTCCAAGAGCTCAGTAGAAATGACAAAGAACTCCCACTGGTCATCCCAGCACTTCCTGCCTGGGACAATTGATTACTCATTGTCCTGATGACTGTTCTTACTGTACCATGGCCCTGATGACTGATATTACTGCACCATGTTCCTATTCTGTCCTTGCCATCTCTCTCTCTTTTTATTCAAACTGAATAAATGCTGTCTTTATGTGCTTAAATTATATTTAATCAGCATTGAAATACTGATACAGTGGCACAGTTCATGACGTTTCTCCAGATCATGATTCTGCCTTTGCTTTTTTCCTTGTGAATTTCCTTATTTATTGTATTATTTATTATATTTTCCTCCTGCCTTTATTAGTTAACTCAAGATGGCAAATGTGCCTAATACTCTTCCTCCTCTTATTTTCCCCATAACAGCAACTCTGTGAGGTGAGTTGGGCTGAGAGAAAGTGATTGGCCCAAGATCACCGAGGTGGATTTCATGCCTAAAGAAGGATTAGAACTCACAGTCTCCTGGTTTCTAGGCCAGCACCTTCACTACTATACCAAACTGTCTTATCACAGTAAGACCCAGCTTTTCACTGACTATGTTTCATTCTCTTTTTCTCATTTTGTTAATTTATTACTTATCACTTCTTTCTTTCCTTAAATCATAACTTTTCATCCTTAATTACTTTATGTAAATCACCTTATGTGTAAACATGTGTTTACACAGAAAGAGGATAATTATTGAAAGCATGACAGTCATTGAAGCCAGAACAGGGAACCTCAAATGAATTTGAAAAAATAAGTTTGAAATGAAATAACCTTGCTTCATGTGCACATTGTTACATTTCCCCTTGTTGTAAGCAGGAAGAAACCATCTTTACCTTTACCTTTATGATGTGTTTCGGGCATTAGTTTTAGATTTTATAAAACATGAAATGCAGAATTGTTACCCACTGCAAAATCCAGCCATTGCTTACCAAGCTAATGTGTTATTCTACTGAGGCTGCAAAGTTTAATGGTTAGGAAAACAGAATTGCCCTCTTCATAGCCTATTAAATACCAATGATAGCTGGTGCAGTTGTTATTGAATTATAGCTTGCTTTTCCTCTAGGGGCTCTTGGTGATAAACATAATATTTCTTCTTCCAAATGTAACCCTGCAACAATTTTTCATGATACACTGAGCAAAGAGAGACTGACCCAGATAGATTTTTGTGACTGAGGATGGCTTTTAACAAAAGGCTTTCAACAAAAGGCATGCAATGATGAGAGTGCTTAAGATGCTGGGCTTGTTGACCAGAAGTTTGGTGGCTTGAGTTCGAGACCCAAGAGCTGCCGCTTAATGAGGTGAGCTCCTGTTATTTGCTAGCTTCTGCCAACCTACCAGTTTGAAAGCATGTAAAAATGCTAAATTAAAATTAAAACATATTCATAGTGAATATGAATATGTTGTAAGATAAACAGGTACCACCTTCAGTGGGAAGGTAAGTATCTATGTAAGGTAAGTCATACCAGCCATGTGTCCACGGAAGCATCTTCAGACAAATGCTGGTTCTTTAGCTAGGAAATGAAGATGAGCACCCCAGAATTGGCCATGACTGAAAGTAAATACCTTTACCTTTACTTATGGCTTTTAACATGAAACTCAGTACTCAAATTCTCAGTTCTCAAAATATATCACAGTGGTCGTCCAAAATACATAGAATTCTCATATGACATGTACATGCCCAAGCATTGTTGCATTTATCAGATATTAGTGATTATGATTTTACTAGCAACAATCCAGACTTGTCTCCTGCTGATGTCCTCAGTTGTTTTGTGCATATAGCAACAGAGTCTCCCCTGCAGCAATAATTCATTCTTTTATCTTTTTTAAAAAATGATGGCAAGCCAGCACAGACAGGAAATATACAAAAAAGAGATTCAGGTAGACTACAAAGGTTAGGAACTACACATAATTCTTTTTAATCTCTTCATAGAAGTATAAATCCTAATGTTGACTCCTTTGCAAATATATAGTTAACACATACTCTCACCATAAGCCACAAAACATCTATACAATAATACCTTCTATCATTAAAGACAAAGACTGTTCAAAGAAGAAAATCCTACTGTAACTGCATCAGCAATGGTTCAGATATTTTCAGATGAATTCCTATTTAAGGCCTTAAGCAGATGCTATGACATTTATTTCTGATTCCCCTTAGGCCCAAGAGAGACTGATACTCTGATATCAAAGCTTTTAATATTACTTAGGTATCGTCAGGCATAGTTTTTGAAATAAGCTCTTAGTTTTTGAAATAAGCCATAATAATTTCCATCATCTAAATGATGTCCTATTACATTCAACTATCATGGATTATGTTCCTTGATGTTATACATCTGTCACATACATAAATGCCATGTAAGTCTGTGCAGATCTTAGAAGGAGAGTGATACCATGAAGCCAAGCAGTTTCTTGCTTCTTTCAATCAAGGTAGAGTAATAGGCCATCTCAAAGGGAAATGAAGCAAGAAGAGACTTTGAAGGAGAAAAAAAATGAATTTGTTACTAAATTGAAAGGAAAAATGAAGAGGATGGTCAACTGGAATAAGAATATCTTATAGAAATGGATCATAGGCAATTTTGCACACTTTAATTCCATATGTGCAGTTTTGCTTTCTTTTTTTATTTTTACTTTGATGGAGGACATTATGTCTTTCCTTATTGTTTTGCTTTCCTCAGCTCAGAGTTGATAAAAATATGCAATATAGCATGATATTTTACTCTGGATGGGTCACTACAGCACATTATAAATGAGATTTCATTTTAAGACAACTCAGAAACATCAACAAATCAACAGCACAGGTTACTAATTGATTGCTTAAGACAACTGCATGATTCCAGTGCTACTAATCTGTTTTCTGGCTCATTTCAAAGTGTTGGTGCTGAACAGATTTTGATAATTAAGCTCTAAATTTGTAAGTGTGGATATTCATAACTTCAGAATAAATTTCCACCTCTACCCCAAAAGACCTTGTGAACTCTGTAATGGCTAATGGGGTATGGTGAAAGATTAAGAAGAAATCACATTATACTAACCAGCCAAATCCTTGATTACAAATCTCTGGCATTTCAGGAAGTTTATTTTAGAAAGAACTAATTAAGTTCAGATTTACTTAGAATCTTCCCAGTTGGCAAGACACAGATTTCTTATAAACTACTTTGAAAGCATTTGATTATATAAACAACAGGAGTTCAAAGCTATTACTTTTATTGTTATGGGAAGTGGCCATCTCAAAGGGAAATGAAGCAAGAGGAGACTTTGAAGGAAAAAAATGAATTTGTTACTAAATTGAAAGGAAAAATGAAGAGGATGGTCAACTGGATGAAGAATATCAGCATGAACAGAGCAAAGTCAATAAAATGGAAAAAAAATAAGAACATCTAATGCAGAAGATAGTATCTGCAGTAACACTGGTCATGGCTTGAAAGCTTTATGCTGATGATGGAATGATAACACTTCTTCAAACAGAATCACAAACTCTTTCAATCGAGCAGTAGACATTAGAAGGCCTCTACTTCATTACCACACAGAAGAATATAGATTTTTTGGAACTTTGTGTAATAAATGTATGTTTTCTTTTCTATTAATCTCTAAAATCATAATGTATTGATGGTAATATTGACTATGGAAATTGAAACTGTTCTTACTCAACATAAACATAATATAAAACATGATCAATCAATAAATCTTAGTTGATTGTATAGATTTCTCTCCCACCACTGTTTTTTTTATCTGATATTTGCCCTTCTATAGATGGTAGGTGTCACACTACAGTGAGCTTCCCAAATCTAATGCCTCTAGATAGATTGGATTTCCACTCCCATGTTTGCTAATTAGTATAGCTTTTGAAAGCTGAAGTCCAATAAATTAGGAAGAGACCAAGTTGAAAATAAAAGTAGGATAGGATTACAGGATGCATGCATTTATATACGTATGCATGTATTATTTCTAAATAGTAAGATTTTTTTCTTAAAAAATATTTTCCAGGAAGATGAAAAAAGTCTGATTTTTGTCCTGAATGATACACAGTAGTTTATAGAAACAATCAACAATGTAAGTAGCTGCTAAACAAAATCACAATTAAAACATGCAGAATGAAGTATAAAATATAACTAAATAACATACTATTCAAATTACTGTTCCAGAATAAGAAAAGAGTATGACAAGGCTCTATATTATCACCCTGCTTACTTAACTTATGTGCAGAGTACATCATGAGAAATGCCAAGCTGGATGAATCACAAGCCAGAATTAAGATTGTCAGGAGAAATATCAACAATCTCAGATATGCAGACGATACCACTCTAATGGCAGAAAGTGAAGAGGAGCTAAAGAGCCTC
>JANHZU010009346.1:7785-18822 GCA_032468055.1 Acrochordus granulatus | reverse complement strand
CAGTCCAGATGCCTGTTTTTTAAACTTTGTTGCGATGCAATTACCCTGGACGAGTGAGAGTCTTCACAGACAAATCAGTGTCTATATAAAACTGCTATTTTGTCACAGTGGCACTAAGTTAATATTAAGTGGATAACAGGGGGTTAAAGGAGACACTTTGGATTTAAAGCTTTTTTATTGTTTAGTGAATAAAATAATATGGAAAAACAAATCACTGGGACCTCCATTCATAGCTGGGACAAATGCAAATCTTCAAAGAATGTGTGTAAATTATAGAGCACAGCAAGAGGCCTGTTTTTCATTTAAAACAAATTGTCCCCCCTACTACCTATTACTACTAATGAGAGCAACTGAGGAACAAAATAGGTTATTTCCATACAGATTACTGTTTGATAGTCTGAAGGGAAGTCCTCTAGAAATTCAGAAATAATTGATTTAGTATGGGGGCAGGGAAAATCATCATGTCTTCTGTAATTTGTTAATATATTCAAAGATAGAGAAAGTTTGTTTTCTCTCATTCTGTACCTCTCAAGTCTAGGGCTATCAGACCTGGGCTGTAAAATTAGATCAGTAGATGATAGCCAAGTGATAACAGAAAACTCTTAATTCCTTACTATCATCTGGTGTCTGAATTATTGTATCTCTTCCTATCATACCCAGAAAATAATACAATAAAATATAGGCAGCCATTTATTAAAGACAATGCATGGCCACTTCCAGATTCTAGAAGATATAAAACACTTGATCTTCTTTTCTCAAGAAACTTTATATGGTAACTAAATGCATCTCAAGAATTGAGAGGGATATTCTCATTTTCTGTATTACATCTGTGATCAATATAAGAATATTGCATATAGCTGACAATGCAATATATCTATTCTTCAGTGGGAAATTTGCTTGTATTATTACTAGTAAACTGTATAACAGTCAGACTGTTATGGCCTTCAAAACTTTGGGGGCCTATCAGTTTGTTTTTTTTTAATGAATAGAAATATAGAAATCAACAGTAAAATCGAAACTTACATGCTGGAATAAAATATATTTAAGACATTAATACTGCTTTATTGTGCATATATTTACTTTGATTTATTCCTGCAATTTATTGAATAATGTAATTCTAGGTATTATCTTTGTAAATCTAAACAATCAGATTATTACAATAGTGAGGGTAGAGCACATGGGTTTTATTGGTCTGGTATAGATGCTGTTGTAATAGTGTGAACCAATCACTGGAGTGAGTAAAAGGAGAAAAATAAGTTGGTGGAAAAGCTCTGGTCTCTGGGAAAGAATTAGATGAATGTGTTAAGGATCTACCACAGTTTTAATGCAGCCCTGGTGGGAAGATAAACATTATATTCGATTAGGTTTAGTATATATCCCTGACTAAAAGCTGATTCCCATTGGGACTGCTGTGGCAGCTAACAAGTTGTTACAGCAATTACCAGGAGAAGAGGCCAAGAGTAAAATAGAAGACAGACAAAATGCATTTCTTTTTTCTTTGATACATTAATTTGCTTGTGCCTTTCATCTTGTTTTTCCTTTACTTGATTTATATCCTGCTTTGCTTTTTAAAATGTTACACTATATATTTACTCTGGTACAAGTCCTGTATATCTATTTCTATTATCTATATCTATATATTTGTACCTGTATCATCTACATACTTATCTATGTATAAGACTGAATGAAACATTTATTTACATATTACATCTTCTCAGTTCAGCATAAATAATACAATTAGGCCACCATTTTAATAATTAAATCTTACTTTGGTGTAGAGAATGCTATCACATTTGAGAGCAGGATGCCAGTTGATGAAATGCAGGACAGGCTATATGGAAAATCAAATGGAATATTCAGGAGAGTCATAAATGAAAAGTAGGAAAGCTCCTACTGATCCCCTCTAATATCTGTATCATGAGATACTTGATTCATTCAGCTAAATTATAATGCTAACCTTGAGGAAAATCTATCATGAAGCCACTTCAGTGTCACTATTACATGGTAATGTTGGAAATTAATTCAGATGACCACTCTATCTACTATTGTGGACAAGAATCCCTTAGAAGAAATGAATTAGCCCTCATAATCAATAAAAGAGTGAGAAAAAGCAGTACTGGGGTACAGTCTCAAAAATGACAGAATTATCTCAGTTTGAATCCAGGGCAAACCATTCAACATCACAGTAATCCAAATCTATTTCCCAACCACTGATGCCAAAGAGGCTGATGTTGACCAGTTCTATGAAGGATCACAACACATTGTAGAACTCACACCAAAAAAAAAAGTTGTCCTTTTCATTATAGGGGATTGGAATGCTAAAGGAGGAAATCAAATGATAACTGGAAGCAGGTTTGGCCTTGGAATACAAAAGGAAGCAGGGTAAAGGCAAATAGAGTTTTTTCAATAAGCTGGTCATAATAAATACTCTTTTCCAACAACCTGAGAGGTGACTTTACACATGGACATCACCAGATGGTCAACACTGAAACCAGATTAATTATATTCTTTGCAGCCAAAGATGAAGAAGCTCTATACAGTCAGTAAAAACCAGACTTGGAACTGACTGTGGCTCAGATCATGAGCTTCTTATTGCAAAGCTCAGGCTTAATTGAAGAAAATAGGGAAACCCACTAGGCCATCACTGATACCCATATGAATATACAGTGGAGGTAAGGAATAGATTTAAGAGATTAGATCTGGTAGACAGAGTGCATGAAGAACACTCTGAAGAATAGAGGTGCGTAACACTGTACAAAGGATAGCAACTAGAACCATTCCAAAGAAAAATAAATGTAAGAAATCAAAGTGGCTGTCTGAGAAAGCTTTACAAATAGCTGAGGAAAGAAGGAAAGTGAAAGACAAGGGAGAAAGGAAAAGATATACTCAACTGAATGCCAATTTACAGAGAATAGCAAGGAGAGATAAGAAGGCCTTCTTAAATGTACAGTTCAAAGAAATAGAGGAAAATAACAGACTGGGAAAGATTAGAGATCTCTTCAAGAAAACTATAGGTATCATACAAAAATGGCCAGAGACTTAACAGAAGCAGAAGAGATTAAGAAGAGTTGGCAAGAATACATACAAGAAAGATCTAAATGTCCCTGATAGTGGGGTTGCTGATCTATAGCTGGACATCTTGGACTATGAGTTCAAATAGGCCTTAGGAAGCAACAAAGCTAGCAGAGATGATGGCATTCCAGCTGAACTGTTAAAAATCCGAGAAGAAGATGCTGTTAAAGTGCTGCACTCAGTGTGTCAGCAAATTTGGAAAACTCAACAGTGGCTGCAGGATTGGAAAAGTTCAATTTACATTCAAATCCCAAAGAATGGCAATGCCAAAGAACATTCAAACTACAATCTGGGCTGGATGAATCACCAGTTGGAATTAAGATTGCCAGGAAAAATATCAACAATCTCAAATATGCAGACGATACCACTCTAAAGGCAGAAAGTGAAGAGGAACTAAAGAGCCTTTTGATGACAGTAAAAGAGGAGAGTGCAAAAGCTGGATTGAAACTCAACTTTAAAAAAAAACTAAGAACGTTATATCCAGTCCCATCACTTCCTGGCAAATGGAGAAGAAATGGAAGCTGTGATAGATTTTACCTTCTTACACTGCAGTATCACGGCAGATGGTGACTGCAGCCATGAAATCAAAAGATGCTTGCTCCTTGGGAGGAAAGCTATGGCACCTGAACCTAGACAGTGTATTAAGAACCAGAGACATCACCTTGCTGACACAGGTCCACATAGTCAAGGCTATGGTTTTCCCAGTAGTAATGTAAAGCTGTGAGAGCTTGACCATAAGGAAGGTTGAGCATCGAAGAATTTACACCTTTGAATTGTGATGCTGGAGAAGACTCTTGAGAGTCCCTTGGATTGCCAGGAAATCAAACCAATCAATCTTACAGGAAATCAACCCTGATTGTTCATTGGAAGGACAGATACTGAAGCTGAAGCTCAATAACTTTGGCCACCTAATGTGAAAAGAGGACTCATTGGAAAAGATCCTGTTGTTGGGAAAGATTGAAGGAAAAGGAGAAGGGGACAGCAGAGAATGAGATGGTCAGATAGCAGTATCAACATGATGGGTTTGGATTTGAGGTAAGTCCAGGAGGCAGTGCAGGACAGGGAGGCCTGGTGTGCTTTATCCATGGGATCATGAAAAGTTGGACGTGACAGAGTGACTGAACAACCACCACCACAAATGTTACCACCATTTTTTAAAGAAGATCTTTACTCAGGTAATTTTATCTAAGTAACTAAGTGCTTTGGCTAAGAACAAATGATTGCTAGATTTCTTTGCTTCCTTTTTTACATCTAATAATTAGCTAAATTTATGGAGCTCAGATCAGATGGCCCTAATGTAAGAGGGGAGTATGTGTGTTGTGGAAAGATATCCATGCAGAGTTAGGTAATGAATGTTATATGAGATAGAGTTTGTTTTCTCCCTTTCCCCCTTTTTTCCTTTTTCCTCCTCCCTTTTTTGGTTTGTGCTGTATTATAGATAATGTTTTATTTGTTGTTATGTATTGTTTTATTATGCAATTATTTGTGATTTGTTCTTTTTTTGTTTTTCTATGTTGCTGAAAATATTTATATTAATATAAAAATATATTAAAAATGATTAGATAGCCCCAATCTTGGCTATCATAAATTATATATAATGAAGGTCATGTATGTAACCAGAATTGTGCCCATGAGGTAAGGCATAAGAACAATTCTGTGTGATTATAGTATGATTTTTCTATTTTTTCCTTATAAATCTAATGAAAAAAGCCAAGAGGAAACTTAAAAGCAAACACATGGGTGACTGAAGTATCTTGATGGCAAGATGTCCATACCAAGCTGTACTATTGTACATTGTCCTGGTATAATGCTAATATCTCAACAGAACATGCTTTACCAGGAAAAAAGCAAATGCTATAATTATCAGCTGATCAAAGGCATTAACTGGTGATTTCTAATGATCAATGTAGCAAAATTTGAAATGACATGGTGTGATTTAGTTTGCTTCTTAATGTTTATTTTGATTGAACCAGTGTCATATTTTTAAAAAGCTGATTCTGAAAGCCGAAGTTAACTGGAAAACCTTAAAAACATAATGGTCTTTTGTGTGCTAGAATGTATCAAATTCAAATCACTTTTAAAAAATACAATCTTCTGACCCCAATATCAGTCCAGAGTTACAATTCAGTTGAAATATTTTCCTTGAATGATGATGAAAGCATCTTTTAATTTAAGGTTTTTACTGAATGAAGCTGTGCAAAGCCATTTCATAGATGATGTATCTGTAGCTAAGGTTCATTTCATGACATTCCTAGTGTCATTCAGGGATTCTGTCAATCATCCATAAAGTGATAGGTGGGGCATTTTGTAAAGGCATTTGGGATATTGTGCAGCCTATAACTGTAATTTACTAACTCATGAATGCACATGTTTGATTTTGAAATATGAATATTGAGAGTGGCATAGTCAGCACTATACCAAGAGTGAAAATCAGTAATGTGTGACTTTTCATTAGTTGCTGCTGGATAATAGTATCACTGAATTAAGCACTCTGTGGATTGGGAAAAAAGCTGGCAATGCTTTCATTATTGCTGTATACATCTTCACATATTATAAATTGGTATAATGGTGACATGATGTTCCTCCTCTCCTCTTTATTTTCTTGTGCACATGCAAAAAGGTGAGTTGCTCTGTAAGTGAGATTGACAGCCTCTAAATTCAATATATAAATAAAATAAAACATTAAAAAATTAAGAGGTGATTGAATGCTGTTGCTGCTTGCCCACAATATTTAGTTTGTCATTCATCCAAACCTGGTACTGTTTCAAAATTGGCTTCTTTGACAAGTCAAAGATCTATAGTTTGCCTTGTTTCTGAAAATGGAAGGAAATGCTGCTCAGTTTCTTTTTTTAGCTATAGAAAATGAAGAGTGAGCAAACACAAGGCTTATATACATAACACAAAATGAGCATTCCTCACTTGGTGGTTACCAGATGCTTTGGGCTGCAGCTCTCATTATCTGGCCGTGTTGAAGGGAGGTGGTGCCATTTGCAATCTGACATATCTAAGCAACACCAAAGAGGAAAATGTTATGCTTTGGGGCTCTTGAAAACAAAGCGTGTTGAGCAAGAGGAGCAATATCCCCTTATTCCATTGCCAAAGTCATCAGATGATGAAGCTGAAGGATTATAACTGAGATTATTTCTGAGCTCTGTTGGTTTATGAATGGGAAGAAACTGTTTTAAGAGATCACTTGCTGTACTTGAACTGGATATGTAGAACTGCCTGGTTTTGAAGGGCAAATCTTTCCTCTTCTGCTCCATCTCTTGTTTGTTCTATATCTGTAGGCATGGTAGGTTGAGAACTAAGCCTACATATAGTAATCCTAATCTGCCAGAATTATTAAGGATGGAGGATTGCTACTCTGTTAGCCCAGGAATTTCATTTTACATTCATTTATTAGATTATTATTATTTTCTTAAGGAAAAAGAGTGTGATTCAGGCCTCTACCTGAAGCCATTGGAGCAATTAGTTATTTACTGCCTTCCAGATTCCTAGACCAACAGAAATGTTTACAGCATATCTTTGTAGTATTCCTCTTGGTTCTACATAGGAGAAAGGGGACAACCTTTCTGCAAAAGAATTAATGGACACAAGGTTCCTATCAGGATTCAAAATTAGGAGAAAATAATATTAGAATATTTCAATATCCCAGAACAGTCCATAGCAGACCTCAGATTTTGTTTTGTTTTTTTAATAGGGATTTTAATAGCACAATTGAATGGGAAATTGTTGAACTCACCTACGTCAACAGGTTGCAGGCAATCTCAGAAAACCTCAAAACACAGTGTGTTTTTAACACTACTACTGATAAGGCACTTGGAACCCATTTCACATTTCTGCAACTGCATAGTCCATCTTTCCTCCCTTCCCCTTACTCCCATCCAATTTAATTCCTACATTAGCTGAACTGCTCTGTGCATCTGAAGAAATGAACTGTAGCTTCTAAACACTTATGCTTTTTAATAATGTTAGAAAAGGACTATCAGGCTCCTGATTTTTTGAATCGCCACAAAAATCAGGAAAGAGTCTAAAAAGGTCAGTTCAGATCCTGTTGAATTTTAAAGATGTTTCAGAGGGTTGAGAGATAACTTGCTTAATCTTCTGGATGTGCTCCAGGGTTATGTCAGTGTAGTTTTTGTCTGATGGATTTTTAGGACATCACCCTATTGTGTTCTCCAGCTTTTTTTTTTTACATACAAGGAAGAGGACATTTTTAAAATTATTGTATTAAATGAACAGAATGGGTCTTTGCCTTAGTTTGGAATGTATTCAGTACTTAGAAGCTATGAGAGAGCTTTTCTTAATATTTCAGCTTGTAAAGTTTTGATAAATGTCCTAATGATGTCCTGGAAGCTTTTTATTGGATAGTTTCTTGGAGCTATCCATTCCCCTCCCAGATACATGTAGGAACAAGGAAAGGTTTTAACATTAAGATATCAGTAAGAAATAATTGAAATAAATCCATAAAAGGAACACACACAGATGATATTAATTAATGCTGAGCAGACAAATTACCCTACTTTTTTCCTACCAGATTATATTTAGTTTGATGACAGGCAATTAGTTTTAGAAATTATTTTAAAGGAAAAGAGAAATTTGGGTGGAGTGTGATGTTTTTACACATATTTAATTATGAGATAATCAAAGAGCCATTTATCCTGTCTTTCAGTATACAAACATCTCTCTATACTGTACCTATGGCTTTTTAGCATTTTAATTAAATCCCAAGAGATGATGGAGATGGGAGAGTATTGGAGAATCTCTTCTTCCTCTGGAATTTTTATTCCCCCAAAATTAGTGAATGTAAAAAGGCCATTTATGCCCAACTATAATGCTAACTGAAAAAAGGCTACTTGCTCGGATGACAGATCCTTATTATTTTCCAACCTGCAAGATATTTCATTTGTATAGCTTCTTTCCTGACCTTTCTGTTGTTCAGTCACACAGTTGTGTCCAACTCTTTGTGACCCCATGGACAGCAGCACACCAGGCTTCCCTGTCCTGCACTGCCTCCTGGAGTCTGCCCAAGCCCACGCCCATCACACTAACGATGCTAATTATCCATCTCATTCTCTGCCGTCCCCTTCTCCTCTTCCCTTCAATCCTTCCCAGCATCACAGACTTTTCTAATGAGTCCTCCCTGGACATTATGTGGCCACAGTACTTGAGCTTCAGCTTCAATATTTGTCCCTCCAATGAGCAATCAGGGCTGATTTCCTGTAAGATTGACTTACTAGTTTGATCTCTTTGCAGCCAAGGAATCCCTGGCTTTGGTATATTTAGCTCAATAATCTAAAAGGAAGGTGTTTTGCAGCTCTATGCTTTCTAGAAACATACCTTTTTAAAAATGAGGGGCATCTCATTTTTATATTCCAAAATGGAAGAATGTCTGAAACTATTTTGGCCCATGAACAGAAATGAATGAGTGTTGCCTCTTCATTACCTCTCCTTTCAGGAGTCATTTCTTTCTCCATCTGCTCTAAAAGCCAGAACAGGTCAGCTAGACATTGTAAGGAGTGAAGAGAGAAAGCAAGGAACAGGTGAGTGATGGTATAGATATTTTTTTATTGTAAACTGCCCAGAGTAATTTAGGTGATATGGACAGTATAGAAATGTAACGAATGAATGGATAAATGAATGAATTGCCCAACCTTCTGCCCTACTGCATTTTAACAGAAGTGCCTGATGTATCTTCTTTTTTAAAACATTATTTTATATTTTAATTAAATGTATATGCTACCCATCTTACTGTCATGCAACTTTGGGGAGCTTTTGCACAGAATCTCCCAACTAAAATAAGACAAGTTCAGATATTCAGCTGAATCCATGAATGGCTAATGTCAGAATAGAGAACTTCCATGCATTGGGCAATCTGAAAAAAATCTACTCTTGTATTTGTTTGAAATGGAGTCCAGCTGTCTGTCCTATCCTAATGAAGTGAAATCCCACATTACCTGGATAACTGGTTTTATACTTGGACATTAGAGAGAAAAATGGTCTGAGGCAGTTTGCATGTTCCTTTGCCCCACTGAACCCTCCCTACCCATATTATGGATAAACTGGGCTTTAGAAGGAAGAAATACACTGATATTCTTATGTAGTCTGCTCACAAGACAGCTGTAAGGAGGAAGAATTACATTTGGGTTCCTGAGAATGGGAGTTAAAAAGGACCTTTAATACTTCTTGCACATGACACAACTCTGCAATTTTCTGCTCCTTCTCCTTATCTTCTTCCTCAAATCTGTGGCCCTGGAACTGGAAGTTTCCCGTTCAAGTACTAGCCAAGCCCAGCCATGCTTAACCCAGTGAATTCAATTAAACTTACTTTCAGAAAAGCTTGTACAAGATTCTAGCCATGACATTGCAAAGGCATAATAAGTTAACTGTAATATCACAAATTTAATATGCTACTATCAACACACTGAACTGGTATACTGGATTGAGTTAGAATCGTGTCTTTGAGTAGAGCTTTTCTCAGTCTTCTGATCCACAGTGTTTCTTTTTGAAAATGCAGTGCCTGTATATTCATGTTTATGATTTACTTGACTAAGAAAATGACTTTATTTTTTGCCTTGCTGCATAATAAAGCAGGCAGCTAATCATGAAATGCCACTGAAAAGGTGAAGCTTGCTTTGGTGATTTTAAAAATAAGCTTCTCCCTCTTTATCTTCTGTAACTCTATTCATACGTGAGCCTTCACTTTCACAATCAATTCTATATAAAAGTTTTGATTTTTTCCTCACTCTCCTATAATGCAAAGCCCATTTGTTGTTTACAGAACAACCAGAGCATTCAGAATGGCACATTTTGTTGTATATATACTTCATAAAATAATCATCAATAATCCCAGAGCTTTTTAATAATTCTCTCTTTACCTGGTGTGATATTACCAGATGACTTCTGCTAACAAGTCTTTACAGTCTTCATAGAAAAAGTTTTTTTCCCCCTCGATTGATGATCATTTACATTTTCCGTACTTAACCTGAGTAACATAGTTTGGCTTGGAAGTTTAGTTGCACTTGGTTTTGCGAGAATTTCAATATTGCTGCAAATAAAAATGAGTATAGTTACTAGGAATATAGTTTCATTTTTTATTTCTTTTTACAAATCAAATCAGAATGCTATTGTTCCCAAAGGGCATTTCTGTTTGGCAAAAATGAAGCAGAAATTTGCTATGTAGGTCTTGATTAGGGTCTATAGCTCCTGGCAGATTAACTAGAAATCATATGGCTGCTTCAGTTAAACTAAATGTAATTTAGTTAAACATAGTTAAACTATGGAATTAATTACTATAACATGTTAGGAAGTCAACTAAGTTAGGTGATTTTAGAAATCAAATTAATGGAGCATAAGGCTCTCTGTGTTTGCTCATATACAATATATTCCAGACAGAAATACACATCTAATATAGTAGTTCCTAAAGAAGCTAGTGCTATCATACCGTTTGTGAGCTTTTCAAATGTACTTGATCATTGTCTGATTCAAAGTACAGGACTAGACTAGGCCCAACCTCACAGAGCTGTTCTGATGTGTTTACAGGAATCTGAACTGGTAGAATGAATGAACAAAGGAGTAGTTTTATGGTCATGAAGATTCTGAAGCTAATCAGTACATGTTTAGTGCAATAACTACAGAGACAGCAGCACATGTAGCAGATTGTCCTTCTATGAGCAGGGATCCCACTTTTGTAGTATATACTGCATATCTACACCAATAGTAATGAAAAGACATATTTACATACATGTTATTATTGCTACATTAAAAAACCTACTATCGCAGCAGTAACATTTGTGAAACCTCTACCTGATTATTGAATACCACAAGGCTTGTCCCCATACTCTTAGAACATAGGACTGGAGTCTTCATCTGGGATGTTACTCAATATGTACAGTGGTGACTCACAAGACGAGATTAATCCATTCCGGAAGAACGCTCTTAGCGCGAAATGCTCGTAAAGAGAAA